>VZTF01007685.1:118006-165891 GCA_013397755.1 Cnemophilus loriae | reverse complement strand
TCTGAAGGTTTAATCTAATTTTTATTATTTGGTTCTTTTTTATTTCTTTTTCTTCCTTTTAGTTTTGTTAATAAAACTTTCTTTATATTCTCTAAAGTTTGAGCCTGCTTTGCTTCTCCTAACCCTTATCTCACAGAGAAAAATATCCTAAATAATAGGCCCAAATTTAAATTACTGCACTTAAATTGGATTGGCGAACTCAAACCACTACACTATAATTGGTGTTTCTGCCCGGTTGGTGTCAAACCACTACACCAGGGAATCCACCTGAAGACACTCCCCAAAGAAGCCAGAATGGCCATGGACCTTGCACAATTTCAGTTCCACCTCCAAAATTAAATACATCCAAGGATTCCTCCCACACGGGAGAAGCCAGGACAAAAAGTTGTTGCTGGTTATCACCCCGCCATATACAGAAACAATTGCACTCACTGCGGCAAAACAAGGACACCTCCAGGAGGAATCTGGGAAGTCTCCTTTTCCGCGTGGGCTATGAATAACGGCTTCAGATTCGGTGACTGCAACAGGGACAGAGACATGGCAGGATCCACGCGGAATTTACCTGCTGTTCACAAGGCACAAAACCCCTCTTCCACTCCCAGCCCCAGCTGCCCCTCCTCAATCCCCAGCCCCGCTCTCTCTCCACCACCCTGTGCCTCTACATCGTCCCAAATCCACGAGCATCTCCACCGCCTCGGCATTTTGGGAAAACAAGGCCACGCCAGCAGCATCTCCACAGGAGCCAAAGCTGAGGGCTAATTCCCTGGGGGCAGGAGGGCAAGCTCAGCTACCAGGACCATGGAAAGCTGCCCAAGGCCACGGCTGTGTCCCCAGGAGTTTGAGGGCTCATGAAATAAATGCCAGACTCACCTGGAGCAAACCCTCTGCCAGGCGCTGCGACTGAGCCACCTCGCGGACCAAGTCATCAAAGAACCTCATGGTCACGGAGTTTCCCCGGCAGACCAGGATGCCAATGTCCTTGAACACAAAGTCGAAGTTCTGGCCACTGGACAAGGCCCACTCACAGATCTTTATGGTGGCCTCGACACACATCATGATGGTGGCCTTGGGCTTGTGCAGGCGCAAGGCCACCTCAGCACAGATCAACTCATCAGCTTTGGCAAGCCCTGTGGAGAAACCACCCAACACAATGTCATTCACTCAGCCCTTCTGTGGCCTCTTGAGAGCCCACCAACCCCCTCCCACCACAGTGACTCTTCACCCATCAGCAAATGTCCTGCTTTTGTGCAACGAGCCCATGTCCCTGCACTGCCAGCTCAACCACCATGCTCCAGCCCCACAGAACCTCCTAGCTGGCTGCAGGAGCCAGCAGGAATGCTGGTTCCTGCCTTCCCAAGGTGGTGGGGATCATCAGCCTCTTCGGTGCCAGGAGATTCTCAGGAACACCTCCAGGAGCTCTCCAGCAGGAGCCAGCACACGCTGGCACCCAGAGAGCCCTGGAGGGGCTGCTGAAGGGACCCGTCCATGTCCGGAGAGAGCACAGGGCTGAAGGGCTCATCTTACCAGGCACGGGCCTTTTCCCATGGAGGAGCTTCTTCCCCACCAGAAATGGCTTGTTCAGATCAAACTCTGGACTGTCCACCATGAAACCTTCCCCTTCTCCATGCCAGATGGGTCTTTTCATAATGTGGATGGTACCCAAGCCCATCAGCCCAACTCTCTGGAAGCAAAAGCAGACAATCAGAGGGCAGACAGGAGGGAAGGCTAAGTGATCTGTGGCCTTTCCAGCCCTGCAGCTCCAAGGTCTGAGATGGAGCCCCCAAGAAAGCTTTGGAGAAGAGTCTTTCACTCCAGATGGTTCCTCACTCCCTCCTCTCTAGGATCTGCAGGGTGCAAGACGTGTGGGAGAAACTCCCGGAGCCTGGGAAGGCCCAAGGAGTGCAGGAGCACTGCCTGGGCATCTCTCGTTTCAAACCATCCTGGGGAAGACTCCAAAGAGGAAATCCAATGTTCTCCTACTCAAGCGCTGCCTGACTTCTTGCCTACGCTCACAGTGGGTCTCTGGCCAAAATGCAGGGTCTGCCTGGGACACTTCTTCTGCCCTCTAGGCTGGGTGAAGGCCAGGCAGGATGGGGAAGGTTCAGGGAACTCCCATGGTCTGAGGGAGGACCATGAGGAAACCAGCCCTACCTTCTTCAGCAGCAGGTCTTGGCGATAGCACTCAGACACGCAATCCCAAACTTTAGTGATTTCTGTTGGAAGAAGAGAAAGGGCCATGCTGAAGTTATGAAGTTCATCATCCCCCCCTCATCTTCCTAATGTCAGATCTCCTTCTCCAAAGGGACCCTCTCCCTGGGCAAAACCACCAACACATTCCCACCCCAGGGGCAGGAGGATGCCAGGACCTCGGGGGATCTCAAGGCTTTACCATCCTTGTGGAAGTACACAAGATCCGGAGACAGTGCGAGGAGGAAGCCAGGGAAAAGCTCTGTCACGGCTACAGCTCCTCCTGCCCGACTTCTTCCTCTCCTCCTGTCCATCCCACCATGGCCCCAGGACAGGGGGCCTGATGGGACAGTGGGGCACCACAGCTGGGCTGGTCTCTGGCTGTCAGGGAAGTGGGTGTTATGGTTCCATGGAGGCAGAACGTCCCATTGTGACCTCACATGTATCACCAAGGGGCTGCAGAGCCACACACAGACACCCTCCTGCCCCCAGGCTTCACCCTACAGGAGAACGAGGCTGCACTCTTCATTTTGAGGGGCTGCCCCCACCCAGCCACTGCCCTTCCCGACAAGTCTCCCACAACCACTGCTGAAGCACACGGGAAAATCAGATGGAAATAGATTTAGAATGATTTACATGGACACTGGGAGCTGCTGTGTTACAAGTTAGAAATTTGGCAGAAAACAAACCTAGTGTCCCAGATGGTCCTGAGGGATCAGAGGGGCTGGGGGCAGCAGGGCTGAATTCCTTATAGGAGCCAGTTCCACCTGGCAGGTCTGGTCACATCCAGTGGGAACTTTCACAAACACATATTCACCAACAGTGCAGTTTATTGGAGCAGCAGGTTACAGACTCTTGTTAGACTGAGAGTGATAAATGCACTGGACCCACAAAACCTGCACAGGACGAATGTTCCCAGGAATTCTCTGATGCCTCTGGAGGCACAAATCTTTGCTAAGGGGTGTCCGTGCTTTGGGGAGAAAGGGAGAGCAGCCAATTTATCTGGAAATGAGGGATATCAAGAGTCATAACGAGAGAGATTACAGAGGCTCTGGGTCTTGTCAAGGGCGGAACAGAACATGACACCTGAGCATCGCTCCCTCTTCCACCTGGCAGATTCCAAGGATAGGGATTATCCGGCCTCTGCCTGATAACCCATCACCCCCTCAGCAGGTGATCACCCCCAGGTACTCCCATCACCACATATCCCATGGAAAGCTCTTATCTCAGACTGCGGGCCTCATTCCTACACAGGCAGAGAGCTGCAGCACAGGAGACCTCCAAGGCACTGGTGTTTGCGGAGTCAGGAGATGACTGCCTTCAGTCATCAGTAAGTTTCCATCCTGGCCAGAATCCAAGTTATCCGAAACATTTGGAAATTGTTTTCAAAACTCCAGCAACAATGGTGCTGTTCCAGTCAGGCTCTGACTCGGGTAGAGACTGTTCCAAGGCTGTCGGGGAATGACTGATTATCCTTTATTCCCCACCTTGGACAGGCAGCTGCTGTTCCTGTTACACTCAGGGGTTCCTGGTACGGTCAGGGGACACTTCACTTTATCAGGTGCTTATCAGGAGCTCCCATAGTGCAAGGGGAGGAGGATGCACCACAATAGGTTATTGCAAAAACAGCCATAGGGCTGATGCTGCATGAACGAATAGTCTATGAAGTGTAGTTCTGGTGGGGTTCACCCAGAGCAGGTCCACTGAGTGTGACATACAGGGTAACTGACCCCAGTTAACTGGATCCGCAATTACCAGTTACAGGGATCCCAGTTACTCCATACCAGATCCATTCCTGTGCTGGGCATAAGGAAAACAAACTTGCAGCACAGCCCCAGAGAGCTCTAACGATGCCATTGCAATCACGGAGTCATTTCTTGTGTCAAATCACTCAATGTGGCCTTACCCAGGGATTCACCCAGGGACATCCCTTCTGGGCAGGATGAAGGGGACAACCCCATCAATCTGTCCCTCCAAATTCCAGGTTGAACTCTCATCCCCTAGGTAGGTACAAAATTGGGGTACATTTCATTGCTTATTAACCATGACTGTGCAAAGTGCTGCGGGTGGGATTGTGGTCAAACTTTCTCTGTGGTCCCAGTGTACGGAATATTCCTTGGTAGGAGCCGCTGGGCATCAAGCAGAAGAATGAGACCATGCCCTGCTCCATGTTCCTCTCAATGCCACAGCAACACAAACCACAGGACTTCCCTCTGGTTCCATATCTGCACCATAGGCCCGGTCACATTTGGAGCTTTGCACGTTCTTCCCTGTTTTATGCTTCCAACACTGGGGAGGTCCCACCTCAAGTACTGTGGTTGTTTTGGGCCCCTCGCTACAAGACAGACCTCGAGGCACTGGAGGGTTGTGGAAAAGTGCCCATCCTGTTTTGTGGGCACAGAGCTGCCATGAGGTGGGGGAGAACTGATGGAGCTGTTCCAAGCCATCTCTGAGGTGGGATAACCCAGGCTCTTGGGTTGGTAGATCCCTTGGAATGGATGAAAGGACACTGAATGATTGGTGTTTACACGCATACATACATATGTATTTACATATATTTATATATATGTCACATTTATTTTAACACTTTGGTTGCAATGGAAGTCACCGATGTAGCCATTTTGATTATTTCCTTTAGAAATATACCAATATAAAAGTATAAAAATAACACTTAAGAAAATACATAAGGAAAATAAAGAGAAAAAAGAAAGGATAAGAGTAGAGAGTGGAGAGGAAAGGTCTCACCACCCATGGGTGCAGTGACAAGATTTGGTTGTTGCAATTTCAGTGTCCACAGTCAAAGCAATGGTCACAGTCTGGATCCATCAGGGGTGGCGGAAGCTCCAAAAACACAAAGTTCAGTGGGTTAATACAGGCTCAGGCTCAGTGGGAACACCCAAGTACCTTCCCTGGGGTCAGGAATTTTACACTGCCTAATGTAACACTGGAGTCATGCCCAGTCCTCTGGTGGAAGGCCCAGAAATGACTCTGTGGGCCCTTCAGGGCCTCTGATGGTTTGTGCCCCTTCTAAGACCTGCCTGCCTCTCCCTGAGTGTGGCTGAGCCAGTTCTGCCCCATCAGAAGGGATGAAACCCCTCAGCCCTCCATGGGAGTGTTCCTGATACCTCCCCTGGGGTCTGTGGTAGCCAAAGGCTCAGTGGGGGGGCCTTCTGGGGTAGCCCAGGGCACAGCCAGAGGGCTGAGGATGCACTAAACTCCCCCAGGCAATGTTCACATACATTGGGGTGTGCAGAGGAGCCCAAAGGCACACCCTGGGCCCTGTGACACAGAAAACCCCATGGAGAGGTTCTGTGCACCCCAAAAGGCTCCTTGAGGGCTGTGGGGAGCCCAAACAGGCACAGCCAGGGGCCAGGGGCACTCAAAGGCAGCACTGGGTCCTGGGCACGGCACAAAACAAGCCAAGGGGTGGAGATACCCCAAAACGGACACCAGGGCTTGGGATACCCTCTAAGGGACAGCCAGGGTACAGAGGGGGCACACCGAGGGGTCCAGGGCTCCACAAAACACACAGGGAGAGCCCAGGAAGCACAGAAAGGCCCATGGAGATGCGCAGCCACGGTCTGTTCTCACCTGATCTGCAGTTCTGATCCTGCTGCTTCCCTCTTGGCATCCTCAGACTCCCTCCACTCCCTGTTTTGCAAGGCCTGATCCCTTCCACTCCCACGCAAGCATCCTCAGAGACTCTTGTTCCAGACATATCTCCTCTCCTTTCCTGGATCCTCAGATCCCTCCTCTCTTCTGCCCCTATTCCATTTCCCTTTGCCCTTCCATCTCCCTTTATCTCATTTCTGACCCCTCTGCCCCCAGAGCTTCTCTTTCCCTCCATCTTCCTTCTCTACACATTCCTATCCTCCCCCCAGCGCTCAGATATCCCATTCACCTCTGCACAAAGCAAATCAAAAGCTGAGAGCATGCAAAAAGGGGAATGACAGGGTGTGGGCATGGATTGTGGGCACAGATTGAAAGGGAACTTCTCCAAATTTTATTTGTAAAATTTATAGGTTTGGACTGGACAGGGAATTAGGGTTGAGGGAAGACACCCTTCACCCCACTCCTCTACCATTGTACTGAGTTTATCTACAAATTCCAGCCTCCAGTGGATCTGGGATCACACACACATTTACAGGTGGGCAAGTAAAAAAAAAAATAATTTAGTTGGAATATATCTCAGAAATCATGAGGTCAGTCCATTTGGCAATTCTTTTTGCAGGATCTGTCATCCCATGGCCCCAGGAGCCCAAATCCTGCAGTTCTGGTAAGGCTGCACCAACACTCCCAGCTCAGAAGTTCTCGGAGCCAAGGCTCCGGCTCTCGTCCTGCAGTGGCAAGGCCGTGGGGGCTGTGGCATCCCCAGGAGAGGCCACATTCAGGTACCCGATCTCCGAAGGCTGTGAGGAGGACAGGCAGAAGGAAGAATCCTGGCTCTCAGCCTCTCCCTCAGGCTTCACGTTCTGCGGGGCCTTCAGGGCGCCGAGGGGCTCTGGAAGATCTCGGGGTGGGAAGCTGGAAATAAATTTCTATTTTCTGTCATTCTGTGGAGTCCGAGTAACCCTTACCCAACACCTCTGAGCAGCACAGAGTGATGTTGATGCTTTTCTCTCGGATCAAGGCTCCACATTCCTCGTCCAGCCAAGGAAGGGACACTCAGCCAGCCCAGAACCTGCTCGGACCATCCTGCACCCCAACAGCCCCTGGGGCTGTGACCAGAGCTGCATCTCCAGAGCTGCAGGGTCCCTCTGCCTTCCCCCCATCCGGTTTGGCATGGATTGGAATGGAGGAACACAGCCCAGTGTGATGCAGGACACAGCTCGGGCAGCACTAGGGCTGCAAGTCTCACCACCTCTCGTATAAAGACTCTTCCAAAGCCCCTGAGCACCAAGATTCCTAAATCCTACAGTGTTCCCCAAAATATTCTGAAAATTTGACTTCTCCATCCCATCAGTTGACTGGTTTTAATACCATTTTAATGCTGTTTTAATACCATTTTAATACCATTTTCCCTAAAATTTGACCAAAAACTAACAAAAAAGGCCTCTGGAAGGTGAAAGCACAGGGTGGAGTAGCCAAAATGCTCAAGTGGCCCCTCCCCGGCTCCTCCTTCCCCCCACAGTACCTGGCATGAGGACCTGGCAACACCTTACTCTGTGGTTGGCGTTCAGAGCCAGGAATGATCTTCGAGTCCTGGAAGGAGGAACAGAGACTTTGAAAGGAGGAGGTGCAGGTCAGACCCTGAATTCCAACAATTCCTGGTCTTCCAAGCTCTCCCCCAGCTTCACTGAGAGTCCTCGCCACCAACTGCAGCCCCACAGAGGTGCTAATCAGGGATTTGGTTGTCCTTTGGGTGTAAATTTATACTAAAAAATCCAAACCAAGCCCCACCAAAGCCAGGTGAGCCCCAAACAGCCCTTTCCCCCTCAGCAGTTCATTTCCAGCCTACCTGGGTTCTCTCCAAATTAAAAGTCCCAATAAACTCCTAAATCCACCTGGATGATTTGAAAACTCTTTGATTTCCTGGATTTTCTCCATTTCTCCTGCCAAAGTTCTTCATTAACATGGCAAATTCCTTCACTCAGCTCAGGAATTATCGCTCAGCTTGGCCTGAGGGAGGAACATTCCTCCTGGCAGGAGGAACATTCCCAATCTCGCACACAGAGTTGGTTCTCCTTTCCTAGAGTCAGCTTTATAACTGAGGCCTTTGAACAGCTCTAAATGTGCCAAGTGAGATTCCAGTCCCTCTGGAAGGGGATCCCATGGGCAGCAGCTCAGGGATGAGCAGGGGCTGAGAGTATGGAGCCTTCAGCTCCTCACAAAGCCCCTCCTCACCACAGCTGTTGCCATCTACCATATGGGAGCCCTTTCCATCTCAAGGGATGGATCCAGCTCTTCCCCAGCCCCTCAGACATCAGATTCTGTGATTCCTGCTGATCCCAGCCCTGCTGGGGTCTCACCTCTATGTTGGGAGCGGGGCTGCTCCTGGCAAGGCGCTGGGAGGTGGCCATATGGCTGGAGAGTTGGAGCTTGTCCTGCAGCCGGGCGTTCTCCTCTTCCAGGATCTTCCCTCTGGGCATGGCACAAGGCACAAGTTATTTTTCTTCCAGCCATGCTCTGTTTTCAAATGGGAATTTTCTTTTTAAACCTCAGAGCTGTTGCTCTCCACAGCCTCCAGCTCAATGGCGAGGTCTTGGATGGGAAAATCCCTAATTACAGCCATGAAAGCCACTGCACCAATGGCTGGGGCACAATCCAGATTTTCCTCTGGAATTCTTAAGAGAAAGAGGCACAAAACCAGGAAAAGGGAGAATCCCAGGAGATGGACATCAGCAGGAGCCTACCTGCTCTGCAGGGAGGGAATTCCAGACCAGAGGCTCCAAGGGGACTCCTCCTGGTCCGATATTTTTTGGAGGAGCCGTCGCCTCTCCTGGAGTAATTTCTCATTCTCAGCAGTGATCTGGGCAATCAGCACCTTCCCCTGAGGGTGGTGGAGAAGGAAAGAACAACCACCCGTTACTCTTGACTCTTCTCTGCAAACCTCAGGGCTTTCCAAAGGGACCACCATCAAGGGCGCCAACTCCTAAAAGCTTGGAGTCACCACCCCTGCAAGTGCTCAAGAACCATGTGGATGTGGCACTCAGGGACATGGTTTAGTGATGGTGGGTGGATGGTTGGACTTGGTGAAGATCCTCATCTTAAAGGTCTTCTCCAAACTCAATGACTCTGCAATTCCATACTCTGTTCGATGTAAAATACCCCAAAAAGAGGCTCTGGGGTCACTTCCCAGCAGGAATTCCTGAGGCAAAGGAACATGGAGCTCAGACAGTGTCAGACTGGAATTTGAGGACATGGCTTCCCCCAGGGGCAATCCTGAGCCAGGAATTTCCTTTTGGCTTTTTGTTACTACAGATTGGTGCCCCAGTCCCTTCCTGCAAGGAGGGACTTTGGACAAGGGCCTGGAATGCAGGACAAGGGGGAATGGCTTCCCACTGCCAGAGGGCAGTGTTAGATGGGATATTGGGAAGGAATGGTTCCCTGTGAGGGTGGGGAGGCCCTGACTCAGGTTGCCCAGAGAAGCTGTGGCTGCCCCATCCCTGCAAGTGTCCAAGGCCAGGTTGGACAGGGCTTGGAGTAACCTGGGATAGTGGAAGGTGTCCCTGCCCATGGCAGGGGGGGGGACGAGATGAGCTTTAATGTCCCTTCCAACTCACACCATTCCCTGAATCCATGATTATTTTGGAAGCAGCGATGCCCCTGCAGCCTCCCCTTGCAGGAGAAGCACTCGATGTGTCCTCTCACCTTTTCCACTTGGAGCTTCGACTCGCTAAGCTCATTTTCCAGCTGTTTGATCCTGCTGTCCCTCTGTTTCACCTCGTGGATGAAGGTCTCCTTGGCCCTGCGGATCTTGTCCTTGTGCCGGAGCTGCATCTCATTGTATTTCCTGGGAAAGCAGGGACAACCATCAGGCTGTGAAAGGCTCTTTTGCTCGGGGTCACCATCCAGGCAAGAATGTCCCGGGTTTATTCAGGCTCCTCAAAGTCCAAACTCGAAGTCTCAGCCATCCCCCAGCTCCTCCTGCCTGCCCAGAATGAGCACATGGACAATCTGGACTCTTTCACTGATCAGTTTGGGGGTGTTTTTGTTGGAAATTTTAATTTTTAAGTGTCAATCAAATGGAAATTGATAGAGGAAAAGGACCCAAAGCATTTCCAAAAGTGACTCCCAGCTTTACAAATCCTTGTGCTCATCCCTCCCAGCTCTTTATAACAAACAGGGTTACAAGGGCACCAAAACTGGAAGTTCCAAGGAAAGGATAAGTTGGTTTTGTTGCTGGGGACGTGAATGGTTAAGGGAATGACTTTTGAATGGGAAGAAAATTTAGGAAAACCATCTAAGATCATCAAGTCCAAGCATTCCTCCAGCACTGCCAGGGCCACCCACTAACCATGTCCCCAAGTGCCACATCCACACATTGGTTGGAAAATTAAGAATTCTAAACAGCAATGGACAGGCTAAGAGGAGCAAGAAGAGCCATTCCAGTGGGAGCTTCTTTGAGTTGGGACACTGGGGACAAATATTTTTCCCTCCTGACACTTCTGACTTTTTCTCTTGTCCTCTTGTCAATCTGAGCAAAGTTCTTGTTTATTTTATCCAGTTGGGATAGAAGGGAAACTAACACCAAAAAAAGTAGAGAAATTTCTACCATATAAGGGATATTTGCCCATGTTTGCTCAAAATTAATGATAAAAAAAAGCTACTCTGCTTCAAATTAACCAAAAGGGCTCTGGGGAGAAAGAGGCAGCTCCAGGAAGAGTCTCTGCTGACACCAGACCCCAACCAACACCCAGACCATCCTCCTGTGCTGCCTCCACCCGCCAAGGAGAGCAGGAAGGCTGGGAGAGGTGGGGGTGTTCACCCCGAGAAGAGAAAGCTCCAGGGAGAGCTCAGAGCCCCTTCCAGGGCCTAAAGGGGCTCCAGGAGAGCTGGAGAGGGACTTTGGACAAGGGCCTGGAGTGACAGGACAAGCGGGAATGGCTTCCCACTGCCAGAGGGCAGCATTAGATGGGATATTGGGAAGAAATCCTTCCCTGTGAGGGTGATAAGGCCCTGGCACAAGTTGTCCAGAGCAACTGTGGCTGCCCCATCCCTGGAAGTGTCCAAGGCCAGGTTGGACAGGGCTTGGAGCAATGTGGGATAGTGGAAGGTGGCAGGGGAGTGGAACAGGATGGGCTTTAAGGTCCCTTCCCACCCAAATCAATCTGGAATTCCCTGACAGCAGACATGGAGGTTGAGCTCACTGCACACAGGGCTAGAGGATTTAGTGCTAAAAGCCTGAACATTGGACAGGAAAGTCCACACCACAGCCAAATCCAGTAGCAGGCCCAGAAGGGGCCATTCCTGGGCAGGTTTTTGGGCGTTACCTGACATAGAGATCCTTCTGGTTCAGGAGTCGGACACCTTCCTCATACAAGGCTTTGTTCTCCTCCTTCAGCACTGCCAGCTGCTCTGAGAGCTTCTGTTTCTCCTTCTGGCACTGCACATGCTGGAAAAGGGCTATTTTTAACTTGTGTGTGTGGCCCCAGCTGGAGGGGCCCCTCTGCCTCCCATCTGCCTGGTCTCCAAAGCTTCTCTCTCATCAATCCCAGTGGTTCCCACTACAGCCAATATCCAGCCAGCCAGCCAGCCAGCCAGCCCCCCCAGGACCACTCCCTCCTCCCCCTAACAAGCAGGGGGATTTTGTTGCAGAGAGAGGCAATGAACCCTCCCAGACAATGGACTCTGCTAAAATTTCCAAGCAAAAACTCCAATCTCTGCAAGATAAAGGGAAGGAAGAAACCACCAAGGCTTTCTGTGCCCTCAGAGCTGCATCCCAAGAGACCAACTGGCAATGGGACACTGCTTTTTCTCCAGCTCCTGTTGAAATCAGTGAGATCTGCAAGGGTTCGGCCCTTGATCAGATGTTCCCAATTCCGGCAGCTCCCAGGAGCAGATTCCAGCTCGTGATGGTCCTGTTCCCCCTTGTATGACAAAGAACCCCCTCACTGTCACTCACCTCACCAGCATCCAGCTTCTTCTCATCCTCCAGGACGTGCAGGGTCTTGGCCTGCAGCTCCACATGCATCTTGGCCAGCGACGCCTCCGTCTCCCGGGAATGCCGGAGCTGCTGCCGCAGCTCCTCAACCTGCTGCTCCAGGAGTCTCCTGGAAACACGACGGGGTGACAGTGAGAGCTGGAGGGGGATGTGCCACCTGCCCCCAAGGTGTCTGTCTGTCACCCAAAACACCCCCTGCTCTCCTCTTGCCACAACTGACATGGAAGGGACAAAGGAATCAGCATATCCCAGTTCTCTCCATGTCCCAGTGACACAGTAAGGGGGGATGATACACTGGGATCATTCCCAGCTGCACAAGGAAGGGGGCTGTTGGCATCACTGCACTGACAGGAGAGGCCATGGCCCTTCTAAGGCAGATGAAGCCTCCAACAGTCTTTTAATTCTCAGGAAGGGGGAATCCCTGGAGAACTCCAGGGACAAGGCAGGTCCAAAGGGAAGACAGGAGGTCAAAGCAGTGGTTTGGGTCTCCCTGAACCCTCCCAGGGCAGCCAGGAGCTGCCGGTGGCTCCTAGGGCTGGCACAGCCCCTGCACAGCACAGAGACCTTTTCAGCTGCTCCTCGTGAAGTTCCTGCTGCACTCGAGCTTCATTTTCCCTAGCTTCCTTCAGCTCCTCCTCCAGAAGCTTCTTATCGGAAACACGGGCCTCTGCCAGCAGCAGCTGGTGCTGGGAATCCTTCAGCTTTTGCTGGAGTTTTGAGATCTTAGATTAAAATGAATATAGATTAAACTTTCTGAATGTATAGGCCAGTGTCTGAATCAGATCCCTCTGATACCCCAGTGTCTGAGGCATGGGAAGGAAAGATTTCTTTGTTTTGACTGTAAGTCCATTAAAAGCAAAACCTTTGGAATGGCTACCAGATTTTGGACCAAACACTATGTCATGAATTCTCAACAATCCTTTTTCGACCCAATTTGATCCTGCACACTTCAAAAGAGAATCCGATGATTTCTGCAGGAGCATGGCAGAATCAGTGCCATGGAAAACACAAGGTTTTGGAATTTTCCAGCCAGTAAACAGTAGGAAATCTCCTCAGCAAGAACAGGATCAGGGTTGCCTGTGCCTGCCAGCCCCACTATCAGTATTTCAGAGATATTGGGTTATCAGACACGTCTTCTATTGCCTTGATTATGCTCCCACTAATTACAGGCATTTTTCCTACCATATTAAGCCGAGGAATCACAAAAAGGAATTTGGGGAAGCAAATCTGCTTGTTTTCTGCACTAAAGCTGCACAGAACGGTCAAACATACCCTAGCTTACACTCACCTTCTTTTGTGCTTCTCCTGCTCTGGATTTCTCCTGGGCCAGCCTCTCCTGGAGGCTGCTCTGGAGCTTGTCAGCCTGGGAGGACTTGGAAAGCTCCAGTTCCAGCTCCTTGACCTTCTGCTGGCTCCTCTCCCACTGTGCTGAGAGAGAGGAACACGTTTCCGTGGTGTCCAAGAGTTTGGCCCGGGCCTGCTTCAGCTCAGCTTTGACCTGAGATCCCAGAGAAGAAATCAGATTTATACTTCAGCATAAATCAGCTGGAATGGCTTGGCTAGGGAAGGGGAACAGGATTCCAGACTGAGCAAAACAGGAATCACAGAGGAAGTAAAGCATGTTTAATTTGAAGGCAGTGAAATTTGTCACAGAATCCCAGAGCAGTTTGGGTAGGAAGGAGCCTTAAGGATCACCTCGTTCCAATGCCCCGCCATGGGCAGGGACACCTTCCACTATCCCAGGTTGCTCCAAGCCCCGTCCAGCCTGGCCTGGAACATTTTCAGGGATGGGGCAGCCACAGCATGTCTGGGCAACCTGTGCCAGAGCCTCACCACCCGCACAGGGAAGGATTTCTTCCCAATATCCCATCTAATGCTGCCCTCTGGCAGTGGGAAGCCATTCCTGCTCATCCTGTCACTCCAGGCCCTTGTCCAAAGTCCCTCTCCAGCTCTCCTGGAGGCCCTTTAGGCCCTGGAAGGGGCTCTGAGCTCTCCCTGGAGCCTTGTCTTCTCCAGGTGAACACTCCCAGCTCTCCCAGCATGGCTCCAGAGGGGCTCCAGCGCTCGTGGCCGTAATTCCCACGGAGCTGAGGCAAAGAACACTGAGGAGCCTAGCTCTGTCCCTACCTTGGTGCATTCCTGCTGGAGCAGCAGATTTTGCTTCTGGAGGTCAGCGTTCTTCTCCCTCTCATACCTGAGCTCCCTCTCAGCAGAGCTGCACAAGTTCTGCACTCGCCGCAGGTCTTGGCGCAGCTGCTGCAGCTTCTCCTCCTGCTGCTGGAACCTCTCCTCGGACAGACCCTGCAGGAACAGCAGAAGTGACACGGAAATTAAGGCAGGATAAAGGTGATTAAGGAAGGCAGAAGCCAGTAGGATTTAAGGGCATTTGTGCAGGAAGATGGGTAAAGCCTGGCATTTCTCTGTCCCTACACCATGTCCTGTTCCCTTCCCTCTCCCTGCAGAGCTTTAAGAGCCATGTGGATGTGGCACTTGGGAACATGGTGAATATGCAGTGCTGGGTTAATAGTTGGACTTTATGATCTTAGAGGCCTTTTTCAAGCTCAATGATTCAATGATTCTCTCCATCCCCTCACAGAAGCCAGTACAACTCCTGAGGCCGAAGGGGAAGAGGTGATAACCTGGATGAGAGAACAAATGCTTGTTAAAACAAACCTGTCCAATCAAAGCAAAACCACTAGGTCACTTTGGATTCTTGTAACAGAGTCTCACTCAGGCATCCAAGCAGGAGTGACACAGCCAGCCCAGCTCCCAGAGGGATCAGGAACAAGAGAAAGGTGAGTCCTGGCAGCGGGACAGGAACACAACAGGACAGAGCCTGGACACCGGGTGGTGCCACTGATGGTCTGTGATGGCTCTTGGGAGATAACTGATCTCCTTGGTTCACCCACCTTCCTGGCACACACACCAAAGCCTGGGTTGTACCAAAGCCTTTCTTTCCAGCATCACTTTCAGCCATCTCTGGATCTGCATTCCCACTTTGCATCTTCACCCTCTGCTCTTGGGATCAGAATTCACTGAAGACCAAATCTGCCTTCTCAGATAATCCCCAGGTAACTTCCCAAGCTGGGAAAAGTCTTGATCCAGTACTGTGAGATCTGGCAGTGTCAGTCGTCCTGGAGGTCCATTGGTTTTGTGGGGTTTTCCCCACTTGTTTCTATCAGGATCCCTTCCCACATCCACTGCACTCCTTGTGTCTTGCTCTGCTCCACCTGGATGATTTGCTGCTTCTTGGATACAGCTGGACTCCGATCCTCTACTTCTCACTCCCACTCTGGCCATACAGACTGCCCTGTCCTCTCTTCTCTCCCAAATCCTTGCACAGAAGCTGAGCTCCTCCTCAGTCTCCCCATCCTGAGTTCTTCCACCATTTCTTCCCTGTCTGGCAGGGACACCTGCACCTCCCTTTCTCTTTCAGCTCACAAGGTGAGAAAGGTAAACAAATTCCATTTAAATCACTTATTCCTGCCATGTGCAATCAGTTCAGTTTATCCAAGTCCCCACCATATCCAAAAGCACAACACAAGGAAGTTAACATATCCCTAATTTCCAACCATCGCTCACACCACAGGACTGGCTTTCAGCCCACTTTAATTAAGTTTTGCCACTCAATTAATGACAAAAAGCAGGGTGCAGATGGCAAAGCTGCCCATACCTGTTTAAGGCTCCCCTCTAAACTGCCTGCTGAGCTCTGCCATGGGAGAAATCTGTTCTCCCTCTGCTCCACGCCTGGGATCATCCTCCTCGTGTCTCCGCTAGGGCCCTGCTCCTGGGCACTCCGGATGTCACATTTGAGCTGGGCAATTTCTTCTAGCAACATCCGTTTTTCTTCATTGCTCTCTTTGAGCTGCTTTTCCAGCTCCTCTTTCTTCTTGTTGCTCTCTAGTAATTCAGAGCTTGAAGGAGAAATAGTAAAGGAGAGAGGTAACTACACACATCCAGGGAAAACACCCTTAAAGGGGAAAAACTTGGGAGACGAGAGTCCAGTGAAACACTCAAGCACTTTGCGAGGCTCCAAAGGGGATTCAGTCCTGGATGCAGCAGTTCTGCGCAAGGGTCAGTCTCCCTGGGACACCTCCCACAAAACCACGTGTGTCCAAAGGCTCAGCTCTCCCCGGGAGGAGGTTACAGGCTGGCTAAGGAATCCTCACAAAGGCACAGGAGCTGCTCTGGACTCAAAGTCACAGGGAAGCACTGGAATAGGGGCTCAGGTGTCCCAGTCCAGCTGTCTGACTTATCTTCACCCAAACTCCATCTCCATTTTCTCCATCCAAGCTCAAAGCTGTGGCTGCCCCATCCCTGGAAGTGTCCAAGGCCAGGTTGGATGGGGCTTGGAGCAACCTGGGATAATGGAAGGCAACCCTGCCCATGGCAGGGGGTGGTATGGGATGAGCTTTAAGATCCTTTCCTCCCCAGAACGGTCTGGAATTCTGTGATTCTATGTCCTGGATGTCCAGGCACTGGCACAGGCTGTCCAGGCTGGAATCACCATCCCTGGAAGTGTTCAAAAAACCTGTGGATGTGCCACCTGGCGACATGGGTTAAGGGTGAACATGGCAGTGTTGGGAAACGGTTGCTTGATGATCTTGGAGGGCTTTTCCAGCCTGAATGATTCCATGATTCCTTAGCAGCTCCCTATCTGCCTTATCCTGGTTGTACTTTATCCCAGTACCAGAAACTCAGGTCACTGTAACCATACTGGATTTAATCCAAGCTTTTATTTACTAAGGAGAGCCTGAGCCCAGATGCTCCAGCTCCAAATTTGTCCTGATCTACTCAAAATGGAGAGTCGGAGTAACACCGGCTGACACCTTCCCTCTAAGGACACCCAAATTCCAAGGACTACCCAATCTCCAGTGGGACTAGGACCACCAGCTGCTGCCAGCAGTGAGCCCTGAGGAGCCCAAATCCACAACAGGAGATTTTTGAGACCCCCTTAGTCCAACTCCAAGGGAAGAGTCCTCCTCCCTAAAGACAGCTCCCATTTAGGCTGCTCAGAATCTGGAAGAGCTGCAGAAAATATCTTTAATCCTGGATGATCCTGATGGCACTGAGGAAAGTCACCAAAATCAGAGATGCTGACCCAAGGACAACACGAAGATGCCAGGCCCATTTTTGCCAGGAGCAGCCCCATGGAGAGTTGGAAAAGACTCAAAACTTAAGTCAGCAAGGACAAGGAGCAGAAAATACCATAGACTTTGTTAAGGTTTACCAGAGCAGTTCTTGTTCTTCCCTCAGGTTTTTGATCTGTTCTTCCAAAAACACTACTTTAGCCATCTGTTCCTCATAGCTCTTTGCATCTGCACACGGGTCTTCCTGTTTCTGCTTCACTTTGGGGGTCTGTTCTCTGTCTTGCAGGATTTCAGAGGCCTGTAAGGTCAGAAAACACCACGACTTGGATTTCCTTTGCTCTGATGGAAATCTTTGGATCCGTACAGGGCAATCTGGGGACTCCAGCAAGACATAGCTTGTGATTCTGTGGCTAAATTATTGCAGTTCTTCCCCCTCAAAGACATATGTGAGTCCTTTTTCCTGCATGGAAAGTAGCTGTGTCTCAACTACCACCAAGCCACAGTTCTTTATTTGATTTCATCCTACTGTGGCCCATCTGCAGCTCCCAGGGATCTACAGCATGTGCCAAAGCTGTTTACAAAAGCAGCAGCTCTTGGCAAACCAGGAAGAGGACAATGTGTGGGTTCAGGTGGCCCTCACAGAGGTGCTCCAACTCTACCCAAACACGTTTCTAGGGATGGCTTCTCTACTCCCAATGTCACCTAACCCTGTAACACCAGGTAACAGCACACCCCGAACCTGAGACTTGAGGAGAAGATGCCAAGAAAATAAAAGGGGCAGGAAAGGAGGAATGCAACAGGACAGAGGAACTCCCTGCTGAATCACAACTGGAGTCTGCCCAGTGTCAGATCTGCTGCTCAGCTGTGATGGACCCAAATCCTTCAGACAAGAACACCATTATCCTCACTAAACACCAACAGCAACATTGATTGCTAAAGCTTTTTAATCAACAGCTCTTCCTGAGCTTTCAATCCCAGGTATTTTCTCGTATTTCAGTTCCAAGGGATCTTATCTACACCAGGACAAATTTGCTCATATTTGAGCAACACACCCTAGCAGCTCCTGCCTGCATCAGGCACCACAAGAACTGGGAATTCTTTCCATGTCTCACCTCTGGATCTAACAAAGCACTGTCTTTGTGTAGCTTCTCATGGGATACATCCACAAGATCCCTGCTGGCTGATGTTCTCTGGAGACTTGGGAAGGTGTTTATGTGGCTTGTGAGCTCCGAGTGGGAGTCAGGCAAACCCTGGAGAGGAAACAACAGAGTCAGTGGATGAAATATACCCCAAAGGACAAGCTCAGAAAAGGACTTCTCCTCTCAAATGTCCAAAAATCTCTTAAAAACAAGAAGAGATTTCCAAGTGACAGAACCCAAAGATTTCATGCCAAGCTTGTTTCCAGCAGTGTTGGGAGATGATTCATTGCAATACAGCTGCTCCATCCAAAGCGAATGAGCCCATGTGGGAAGCCAGGAATCCACCAAATACATGCTGAGGTCTCTATGCTAAAGGCTGTTCCAGTCTAACACAGGGGTCTGGATTCCATCTCCTCCTGACCCCTTCGATGGGAAAACAGTCCCTCCTTCAGGGAGACCACTGACCAGTGGGTGGCTGAATTCCAACCAGACTTTCAGGGACTGGATGATTTGGATTCAAAGGTCCCTGGATCGTGAGTAGGCTGAACTACTGGGAGGCAAGGGTTAAAAAAGGACTCTTCTCTTTTTCCCCACCATCCCCCAGATCAGACAATTCCTTTCCAGGTGTGTACTGACAGACTGATCCAGCCTCTTCCCCCCAGCCAGGCTGTTTTCATCCCTCGCAAGCTCTGATCCCGAGTTTCAGTGTGGATTTGTTGCAGCATGACTAAAACCTGGCCTCTAGATGCCACTGTTCCTCCAGCAGCGCCTGAGCCTGTGGAGTTGCGCCAACGGCTCAGGACTTCCATGGATTTTTGCTTGGATTCAAGGAAGTGACAGGACTCACAAACTGATCTAAGGCCTCTTACAGTGATAAAAAATGGGATTCGTCATGGCTGTGACCACCCCCTCATTGCCAGTCTCCCATTGCCAGGTCCCTTTGTCCAGGCCACAGATCTGCCAATCTCCTAAATTTTTACCCTGATTTTCAGCCCTTGTCCCAGCAGCCCTTGGACAATTTTGCTGGCACCACTCACTGTCTCTCCCCTGTGGCTTAGCTGGAATACAAGAGTTCCAGCAACATTCCTAGTAGGGAAACCCCCAAGAGTTGATTTAGCACCTAAATTGGTTCAAGCCAAGTGTGCCGAGGCCCTTGGGGAAATCCCAGCAGTGCTGGGATCCCAGCAGGATGTTCATTTGGCTCTGGGGTGTTCGATTCCTGCAATTAATACCTGAGTCTGAAAACTCCCACTCTGCCCTCCAGAGAATCAGGGTTTGGCTACAAAGTTGGAATTACTGATTTGGTATTAGATCCACTGAAAGGAAAGTAAATTCTGGAGTTAGAGATGGTGCCATGAGAGCAGCTGGATTGAAAACCCTCCGCCAGTGATCTGAATGTGGCTGGGCTGGAGAAATGCATCAAGAGATGCCAGGAAATGAGCTTGGGGGGCACCTGGGGATGTTTCATGGAGCATACAAAGGCAGCTGGCTCCTGCAGGGAGTCCCACCACAGGGGCTGGACATACCTGGCTGCCCAGAACCGCCTTCTCAGCCTTCAGATCTTCCCGCAGCAACTCCAGCTCAGATGCCAGTTGCTTTCTCCATTCTCTCCTCTCTCCCAGCTGACTCCCCAACTTGTCTATTGTTTCCTGACAGCTTTCCAACATCTGGAGCAAGAAATGCTAAGAGTCACTTCCACAAAATTGCTTTTTCTACGCAGAGAGAAACAGATTGCAGGAAATGTGTATTCAAGGAAACAAGGAGAGGAGAAAAAGGGTTCTCAAATGTTTCCAGTGGAACTCCTACACCTCTTATCCAGGGCTCGCAGAACCTCCATTGACCCAAAACACCGTGGGAAGCTTCTCTCCCATCTCTGTCTGGCTAACACACCAGGCAGATACAATTGTTGGGCTGGGAAGGAACAAATGGACAGGAAAGTTAACCCAGAACCTGATGGGAATCAGCTTTAAATGTACCTACAAATCCTTTGGCTTCAATAAACCCTAAAGAAGAATTGAGCACCTTCACACAGGTAAAAACTTCACATGCATGGGGAGACAAATTCCTCAGCTGGCAGAGCAGAAGGCAAGACAACTTCCTAAGGGGAGTTTTCATGGAGATCACATTGGCTGCTTTCCTCCAAAAATCCACCCATCTGCATGAGCTGAGGGGCTACAAATCCTCAGGAGATGGTGACAAAGAGCATCACCAGGAAAGGGTCACTTCAGATGCTCATTTAAGATGCTCACTTAAAACACTTCTAAACAGAACAATTCATTTCCCAAGGAAAAGCTCTCACCTCCTGCATCTCCTGAGCTCCAGACGCCACCTGCTCGTTCCCATTCATCTCACTTTTGTTCTTCTGCACCTCAAGCAACTCTGTTTCCAAACTGGTGATCTGAACATGGACAAACCCCAAGTTAAAACCAAACCAGGACTCACAACTAAATGCACAACTACTCCTAGAGTGCTCCTTGTGCTGCTGTTATGGGATAAGCCCCATGGTGGAAGCAAGGAACAGCAGGGGATGTGCATGGCCAGCTCCAGCTCATCCTTCGTCCTGCTGCATCCAAGGAGGAAGAAGCCATCCAGACTCAAGCCAGAAAAAGATGGAATTCTGCTCCACAAAAGGAGTGGAACAACCCAGGCACATCGTGAAAACTCAAAGCCTCCACACATTGTGGTGCTCCCCTGACATGGAGGACTCCGAGACACCCCAGTTTAGGTGCTGGGTCATCCTTGTTCCCTGTGCTCGGAGTGCTGATCTCATCGAAGCAGATGTTCAACCTGGTCCATCAGGACTCATCCTGGTCCCTTCACTGCTCATAGGAAGTTGTCAGTCCCTCCAGAAGAGCTCCAAGGACTCGGGATTTGGGACAGCAAAGCGCTGACCTCTGTGACCACTGACTTCTGCTCCTCCTGGCACCTCCTGGCAGGTAAGAGTTTGGACAAGGTCTCACTCTGCATTTGGATCACCCCCCAAGGGCAGATACCTTGGTCCTGAAATTATAAAGGGCCCAAAGGAGCTCAGAGCAGCCCAGATAAGGATCATCCCAGAGGAGCAGCTCAGCTTCTCTTCCCCATTAGGGATCCCACAGACTCTTTTCCAAAATCCGAGTCTTGGCACTGGCAGCCCCCCTGCTCCACTGCCAGCAGGAGCCTGGGCAGCTTCCCTTTCACTCCTTGGGCTTGAAATACAGTTTGGGCTGATTTCTAAAACTCCAGGCTGGACTGTATAACTGCCTGAGCTTGGCTTTCCTGGAATAAGCTGAAACACTGGAGGGAGATGAAATCCAACTCCACAGAACCCCAGACTGGTTTGGGTTGGAAGGGACCTCAAAGGCCATCCAGTTCCACCTCTGCCATGGGCAGGGACACCTTCCACTTATCCCAGGTTGCTCCAAGCCCTGTCCAACCTGGCCTTGGACACTTCCAGGGACGGGGCAGCCACAGCTTCTCTGGACAACCTGTGCCAGAGCCTCCCCACCCTCACAGCCAAGAAATTCGTCCTCATACGTAATCCCAAGGCCAAAGAAGTGCCAAGTCCCTGCCAATCCCAGTCCATTTCCAAAGCAGCACCTCAAAGCCCCTGAGCTTTGCTCTCCCTGATGAGTTCCTGGCACCAGCTGGGTGTGCTGGAGCTCCCAGCAGGGAATGGTCTCCAACACACAGGAAAGCTGCTGCGACACCGCTTTTTAAATCAAAGATATGAGCTAACCAATGTGTTAAAAGGTATTAAAGGTGGGGTGAAACCCCCAGACCTCTCACAGAAGAGCTAGAGGACAACAAACCCCTCTCCTTTTGCATGACTGGATGATAATTTGGGGTTCAGCAAGACTTTGGAGCTCCAAAAGGGATCTCGAATGCAAAACACACCTCCCCTCCTCACTCCCAACCAGCCTTTGGTCAGAAGTTGATACCCAGCAATGCATTTCTTTATTCTCCCTTTTAAGCACTTAATTTGTGCTCCCAAATCCCATGCCAGCAGCAGAACAATCGTCACTCTGTATCCCGCTGTCCTGGTCCTGAGTCACAGCCTGACCAGCCAAGGCTTCTGCAGCTGGGCCAGGACCAAAAACCCTCCCAAGTCCTTCCCAGACAGGGCAGGGCTGGCAAACACCCAGCAGCACTGCCTTCCCCAGGCTTCAGTCTCTTCCCTCCTCATCTCCAGGGCTCTTAAAGCCCCCTGGGAATGCAGGACACAGCTCAGCAACCTCCAGTCAAGCAGATGAATCTATCGAAGGGTTAAAACCCACCTCCTTGTCCATCCCATCTCTGCTCCATGGCCCTGCATCCCTCAAAGTGGTTCTTTTACAGCTGCAGCAGCTGCCAAGCCTCTGCAGCCAAAATGCCTCACATCTCCTTAGCTCCCAAGCATGGCATTCCCAGGGATCTGTGTGACAACCCATGGAGAAAAGCAGGGATTTGTCCAAACTGAAAACACATCGTGTTTGATTTGTGGAGGGCTTTGTTTATTCTGGTCCAAGGGGAAAGAGTTTGGTGCGAGCTGAACAAGCCCCAGGTTAAAACAAACCACTGCCATGGTAGAGAGACCCTTTTCCATCCCATCCCAGAGTTGGCCCGTGGCTCCTCCGAGACAGGAGACAAACATGGTGCCACTGGCACCCTCATTAAGGTATTTGAACTTGCCTTCAGACTGTTTTTAGAGGATTTTCCAGAGGCTACTGATAGGGAATTCCTCATCTCTTCCTTTGAACAATCCAGCCTGGAGATGTGTATCCATGTGGGATATGCCGGCACTGTCTCCGACACCATGTTTTAACCCAACACCAGGTGTTAGGATACGTCATTCCTCACTGAAAACCTGGGGGAGGCTAAAACCTCACCTCAGAAATCCCCTAGGGACACTCTGGACTGGTGCAGCTGCCAGTAAGGAAAGATGGATCAATCCAAGCCCACTGCAGAGAGAATTTCCAGCACAGACAAGGGGCAGAGGACAAGAGCCCCAGCAAGGAAGAGCTCCTGGCCAGGCAGTAGAGCCTCAGCCCACGGGAAGGACCTCCTCAGCCAGCCTTTGTGGGGAGAATCCCACCCACTTACCCGGCCAGACCAAATTCTGTTTTCCTCTGTTCTCTCTGGCTGTAAATTCCCCAGCTGCTCCCTCTGCAAGGGATCAGGTGCCCTGGCAGTGATGCTTGACACAGAATTTTCCCTGGGGACGCAGTGCTAACCCAGCCTGTAGTGCCAGTGCTCCTCACAGAGCTACTCCAGAGGGGATGGATAGTCCCTCCAGAAAACTGAGGCTAAAAACCACCCTGACAAAGGCAGCATCAGCCTGAGAGGCTTCAGCCACAACTTAATCCTTGCTCAGAGGATGGAGGTGGCCCTGCAGTTGCTCAAGGGGGGCCCCAATGTCGCCATGGTTCTGGAAAACCAGATGTTCAAAGAAGTGCTTCACATCTGTGATTTCCCAAAGGTTCTCATTTATCACATGCAAATAATAAAGAATTTCTATCCACCTCCTGAAGTCAAAGCATGATTTGAGTGGACTTGTCCTATTAACAGGAATAGATCCAGGTTGCCCTGGGATGAGGGTACCCAAAATCAAGTAGGATCCGGGTTAGGAAGTGGTTGCTGAGGTCACATCTCGATCAAGATCGAGCTTCTCGAGATGGATCTCAGAGCTCTTCCAAGAGAGGTGACCAGCCCCACTCACAGCAGCTGCTGCACCACAATATAGGAAAAATTCCCTGTTCTTCGATTTGTGTGTTCAGAGGGATGTCCCCAGGCACCGCAGATCCTGGTCCTTCACACCCAGCACTGTTTGACACATCTCTGAGATCCTGTCCCTGGGATTTTTTTGGGGGGAAAAGCCAAAGTGCAATCTTCTGCCACTAGGACACTAAACTGGTGATATTTCCTGGGTTCAAGGAGCATCACTGTCCCAGACAGTAGGGTCAGATGGGATACTGGGAAGAAATTCTTCCCTCTAAAAGTGGTGAGGCCCTGGCACAGGGTGCCCAGAGAAGCTGTGGCTGCCCCTGGATCCCCAGAAGTGTCCAATGCCAGGTTGGACGGGGCTTGGAGCAACCTGGGATAGAGGAAGGTGTCCCTGCCCATGGCAGGGGGTGGTACTGGATGGGCTTTAAGGTCCCTTCCCAACCAAACCAGTCTGGGATTCTGTGAGGGGGAACAGGAGATGGAAAAGAAAACACTGCCATAACACTGGGGAATCTGCACTTCCAATCAAGAGTCATTTACTCCCTGCTGGGATTTTTTTCTTCGTTTCCCCTCTCTCCCAAACTGGCAGGTTTTTCTGGCTGTATTTCTTGTCAAACAGCAGAGTGCAGGGCCAGGTCAAACATCATTCTATTTTTCCACTCAGAGAGAAAAGCAGACGGAATGAAAGAAACCCAAACTTTGTCTCTCCTATTCCTTACTCACTTTCTGGTGCAATCCCTCCACCTTGCTCTCCGGCTGTTCCTTCTCTTGCTTGGTTTGGATCTGTGTCTCTCCCAGAACTGATTCCAGCTCCTCATTGCGCTCAACCAAACCCTCACGCTCCTGCTCCAGTTTTTGCAGCTTGTGAAGGAGCTGGGAATTCCTGCCCTCGATGTTCTCCATGGCTTCCCGGCACCTGCACACCAAAACCCAGCATCACCAAGGCTGGAACTGCATCCCATCTGCTCCCCACCAGCGAGGAAAAGCCGAGGTTTTCCTCACATTCTCCTGCTGATTTCCAGCCTCGTATCCAGCATGGCCTGTGCCTGTCCTTATTTAGATGGGAATTAGGGGTGATGGGATCTACACAAGGAATGATGAAGGTCTGGTCAGGAAACAGGTCAGGCATGAGGTTGACAACAGCAGAGAGACAACAGCAAATTCAGCTGCTTGAGGTGGAGAACAGGCTTGGGAATCTGAAGGGAAAAGAGCCAGGGGGATGGGATCAGCCCCACTTTCCTCCCTGAACCTGCCAGAAGAGGTGCAGCAGCTCCTGTGCAGGTATTGGGAGAACAAAGCTTTAAATTCCCTTAGAAATCCCTGTTTACATGTTTATGGTTGAAAGCCAGGTGTTTCGGTGTTGCTCCTGGAGAGCAACCAAATCCAAAAAAAACTTCCCAGCACCAAAACAGATTTAAAAACAACATTTTTGTCTGCAGAGAGCCCCAAAAGCCCAACTCTCTTCTTTTAGGAAAGCAACAAACTGGAGGAAGTGTCAGCATTTAACTGGAAGAAGTGATTCCTCAGGACTGCGTCTCCTCCAAATTTTCCCATTTGGGAGCAGAAGAACAAAGTCCTAATGAGTATTTAAAACAATTCAATAATCAAATAATCCTGCAAGAGAGAGCACCAGAGGCACAGCACTAGGAACCAGTGGAAGTACAAGGGGTGAAGGATTTCTACACCTCTAACCTTTTGTGGAGAGTTTCAACACCCTGATCTCCATGTTCCTGATACGAGGCAGCTCTGCTGGTACCAGCATCTCCATCAGCTCCTGCTTCTTCCCGTGTGCCCTGTGCCCAAGAGAAAATCAACATTAGCACAGAACTAGGATTGAGATCCCAGAATTCCAGGATGGATTCAGTTGGAAGCACCTTAAAGCTTATCCTGCTCCATGCGTAGGGACACCTTCCTCTATCCCAGGTTGCTCCAAGCCCCGTCCAACCTGGCCACGGACGCTTCCAGGGATGAGGCAACCACAGCTTCTCTGGGCAACCTGTGCCAGGGTCTCCCCACCCTCACAGCCAGGAATTCCTTCCCAATATCCTACCTAACGCTGCCCTCTGACAGTGGGAAGCCATTCCCCCTTGTCCTGGCACTCCAGACCCTTGTCCCAAGTCCCTCTCCAGCTCTCCTGGAGCCCCTTTCAGCCCTGGAAGGGGCTCTGAGCTCTCCCTGGATCCTTCTCTTCTCCGGGTGAATATCCCCAGCTTTCCCAGCTTGGCTCCAGAGCAGATGGGCTCCAGCCCTCAGAGCATCTCTCTGGCCTCCTCACTTAGCTCCAACAGCTCCACATCTTTCCCATGTGAGCACAGAGTGATTCCAAGGCCACCTGCATCTCTCAGAAATAAAACACATGAGCCACGTCAGCTTCATCTCTCGGCCCTAGGCACAAAATCCTCCAACCCCAGAACATCCAGGTTCTCACGGACAGATAGGATCTGGGATGCAGAGGGGATTCCAGGGTTTTCTGGTATGGCAGAGAAAGAGCCCTTGGAAACACCTGCAGTGAGGGCGTTCCGACTCCCTCGGCCAGTGGAGGCTCCAGCCTCTCACTCCGCTGGTACTCACAGATCTCCTCCTTGAGCTGCTCCACCTGCAATACAAAGCACCTGCTTTGAGTTTTGTTGAACATTCAATTTTCATATTTATTATTAATTTATTATTATTCCTTATCCTGAGGGATTGGTTGAGATCCTATGGCTGCTCCTGCTGCTGAGTGGCCTTAGACAAGGAGCAGCAAAAGTGGGAATGCACAATCCATTAAAGGGTGATTTTCCTGAATTTATTTCACTTCCTGACCACACCCATATTGTGTCAGATTCCAACTGCTATTTCTGAGAAAATCTTTCAGTGTCTTCCATCCATGGGATCAATGAAATTCCATTATCAGTAGCAGCTCTTCACCCCACAGTCACAGCTCATCCTTCTGCCCAGCCTGTTCCTCCCCTGCTCTTCTTAACCCACAGGCAAGAAAACACCTTTCAGGACACAGAGCTGCTGTAGTTGGTAATAAAGTACATTTTCTACTTCTATAAATTAAAAATTGGGGTGTTCCCAACTTCTGTGCCAACAGTTAAACCCCATTCCTAAGGAATAAAGGGAATTTGCTTTTAGCTTAACTTGTGGCTGGAACTGATCTCAGCCTGGCTACATTTTTTTCTGTTCAGTGATCACAATATGTTACATATATCTGTATGGTTTTTTTGTCTATATAGACGTGTGTATATATATATATATATAAAAATAGATTTTAATATTATATTTCTACTTTATTATAATCTACACATACACTTGTGGATCCATAATGACTGAAAGCAGCAATGTCCTATAGCAAGGAAAACATTATTTGGAATAAAAAATAAGTAAACAAAGGAATTTGAACTAAGTTATGGTTTTTTGCAGCTCCGGAAAGAGACTGTACTGTAAATACAAAGTTTGAGGTGACAGACATGGAAAAACCAGCAACTTTTTTAAATGCAAGGAACAAAGCTATAAAAATTTCTGTACTATAAAAAATACTGTAAAATTCTGAACCCCTCAGATGGGAATAAATCCCATTCAAGATATTATCTGATAAGTATTATTTGAAAAGTATCTTCTCAGAGATACTTCTATTAATTTAGCAATACTCATTTGATGTGAGAGAATGCAAGACAGCCAAGAGCTCTCAGTGCTGGGATGGCAGAGGCAATTCCAGGCTCTCAAAGGCTGATCTAAGGAAATCAGGAGACAAGAACAGCAGCAGATTTTGTGCCCAATGATACATTTTAATAGGAAGCAGACTCTTCTATCCCTTCCCTGTTGGCAGCCGCAGTACGGAATTATCTGGTTGACAGTTCCTTAACTGTTCCTTAATTCTAGGTGGCATTCAGAGAATCCTAGCTGTATGACACCAAGCATTTAACTAATAGCAATGTAATAGTAATGTAATAGTCATTCCATTAAGAGAGTCCACAGAAAATAAGCAAATCAATCAATGTGGCTGAGTTAAAAACCAAAGGGGCTGAGAAGAATCAAAAATGAGCACAAATTTCAAATGGATTTCAAACCAGCTGGTGGGGGTTTTAGGCTAAACTTAGGTAAACTGAACTCTTTAATCCAGTCCAGGGAAAGGCACAGGTGTTCCGTACTCTGTTTATACACCTGAGCTGGGGTAAACACCGACCAGGAGCAGGGAGCCGATCCCTATCCATGGGCACAGGAAAATGTGTTCCGAAGTCTTCAAGCCTCCACTCAGTTGGAGTCCCTCAAACTTTCCTGCACGGAAGGAAGTTCCCAGAGCTGCATTCTGCCTGTTTCCTGAATTTTACTGCTCCATGAACCATGACACAGCCAAACTGCAGCTCTGGAAAGACTGGGCATAGAACAGGGAGGGGAAGGAGGAAGGCAGGGCAGGTTTGGGAGCAGGGATGACTTTCAGGAGCCAGCCCAGGATTGTTGGCGTGGCTTGGTGGATCCTCACCAGCTCCAGGAAAGCTTTCCTCTCCAGGTCGAGGGTCTGGACCCGTGCCCGCAGTGCCAGGATCTCCTTGTCCAGCCGGCTGTTGTGCTCCATGGCCCTCTGGAGCTCAGTCCTGTCTGGAGACAGCAGCACCAGGAAAGTGGTCACTGGCTTGGCCCTGCCAGGCCCTGCCTGGCCCATGCTCCAAACATGGATTCTGGGCTGATCCCACACATGGGAAAGGTGAGAGGCAGCATGGACAGGTCCCACATCCACTGGAAACACATCCCACATCCACTGGGCATACATCCTACATCTACTGGTAATACATCTCACACCCACCTGCGAATAAATCCTGCATCCACTGGGAATACATCCCACATCCATGTAGGAACACACCCTATATCCCCTGGAAACACATTCCGCATCCACTGGGAGCACATCCCACATCCACTGGGAGCACATCTTCATGGAACATATCTATGTGGGAACATATCTCACATCCACAACCTCTTCCTCCCACAGCAAAGGCTGATGTCCCTGGAGATCCAGGTTCAACAGCAGTCTCTCCATCATTATTCCAGGGATTCAGTTTACCTCTGGATCACGGAGGTAAACCTCATTTAAATCACTCACCTCATCTAATATGGGTTTCACTTTCTCTTTGGAAAACCCAAACAGCCACATTTTGAATTTTCACCATAAAATCCATCACTGCCACAAGCAGGAACACAATCCCAGCCAATGTATCCATGTTGTCCAGCCATTAAAATTTAATGGAATGGCCACAACTGGAAAAATTGCACACCAGTTTTTCAATGGATCAAGGAATAAATTAATCCCAACACCAATTAATGCAGATTCCCAATATTTCCAGGGCAGAAATAGGAAAAGGTGTTTGTATTAGAAGCACATGTTGAGGACACACTGGTATCTCCCCAAAAAACAGGGAGACAATTTTCCTTAGAGAAAAGGGAAGAAATATTTTTCCCTTTTCAGCTTAACACTGGGCACAGGAAATTTTAGTTTAAATTTGACTTCTATTCAGGCAAAAAAAAAAACAACTAATCTACTTTTTCGTTCCAATTTGGAAAAAGCAACAAATTCCTTTTTCAAACAAGGATTCTGATATTGGTTTTTCAGTTGTGTCATTTAAAATAAAAAGCAAAGAACATCTTCACAGAATCACAGAATGGGTTGGATTGGAAGGGGACCTTGAAGATCATCTCGTTCCAACCCCGATCTTCCACCAGAATGGAAATTTTACTCAAAAGCCTGTTGACCATTACACAAATTGTTTATAAAATTATAATAAAATTATGATTAAAAGGATGACGAAAGGATAATAAAATTCCAACTCTTTTCCTCTTTCAAAAATCCTGACCACCCCCTATTTTCCCATTCCTTCTCCTATTTTTCCCCCTCAGCTGCCTTCAGGGCTGACCACAGGGGTGATTCCACAAGGACAACAGTGTTTGGATGTGGCAGCCCAGTTCTGCTTTGGAAAAGCCCTGCAACATTCCTTATGCTCTTTGCTAAATACCATTTAAAGCCTTTCCTCACCAAAATCCCACTAACTGGGCTCAAACTGGTCAGGAATTCTTCCCTCTAATGCACACAGGTTACCACTGAACCAAAATACGCTGTTTAAGGCGGTTTTACTAAAGATCAGTGACCCCGTTTAGATTTTTAGTAGCAAATCAATTGATTTCCAGAGCAGTTGGCTCAGAGCTCGCCAGGAGGAGAAGCCGTGCAGAGATACAGAACCAGGGAAGCCACTGGGACGTTGTCACCCTCATTTTGCACACACAGCACAACAAACCCCAGAGACAAAATAAGCATTAAACCCTTACTCACAGTTTGCAAAGCCTTGTATTCATCTGACACCTCAGAAAGCACGGATTTCCCTGTGCAGGCTACAATCCGTGACAGTCCCAGGCTGGAGTCTGTCCATGTTCCAGAGAGTCAGCACTGGAGCTGCCACACCACTCATCCCATCCCTGGGGACTATGGATCGATCCCCACCCAGTACGGGGATGAAAAGGCTGGGAATGATGGGGCTGGAGGCTGGAGAGGAGCTGCTGGGGCTGGAGAGGAGTTGACAGGGCTGAAAAGGAGCTGATGAGGCTGGAGAGGAGCTGATAGGGCTGGAAAGGAGTTGACAGGGCTGGAGAGGAGCTGATGGGGCTGGAGATGAGCTGCTGGGGCTGGAAAGGAACTCTCAGGTTCTGGTGCTGTGTGTGTGAGCTCCAAGGGGAGCCCCAGGACCTGCAAATCTGCCCTAAACCTGCCCCAGGTCGTGCCAGTCTCCTGAAGGGAGTTGGTCCCTGCAAAGGCACATGGAGCTGGGATGAGTCACCTCATCCCAGTTGCTGTTCTCCAATGAAATTCTGCATCACAGATTTGGGGACAACGCAAGGAATCCCCCAAAAGAGCATCCAGACACCTGTATGTCGCTAAGGACATTTTCCATGGACATTTCGCTCCAAGAGCAGCTTTATCACATCTCCCTCCAGAAAACTGCTTATTTCTACAGTCAGAATTTATAAAAAATCCTACTAATAAATAACACTTCAGGGCTGGTCAACAGTTATTTCAAGAAGGAGGTAAAAGGAATATTCTCAGCCAGGACAATGTACCCAGCCACTTCCCCACTACTGCACTTGCTAAGGATCCTATGGAGGCAACATCCCAAACTGTACCTGGAGAACCCTGAGATGAGGGGTCCAGCTCTGCTAACTAACACTGTGCATATGGTAAATCACCTACTCCGCTTCCAGACCAAGTCATCATTCCCTCTCCATCCCCTTCTAGGGCAGAAATTTCTCCCCGGAGAGGAGTCAGGGATAGGAAATTAGTCCAGACTGTGCAGCTGCATCACAGATCAGAGAAGCCCAGTCTCAGAATTAATGGATTTGTGACTGTTAACAACTGCATTCCCACCTCCTAGAGAGCAAGCTGACTCCTGGCACTGATTTTCCCACATTCCAAGCAGAGAGAACAGAGGACAGGCTGCGCCCCCCCTCCCCAGGGCTACGAGCAGGCCAGGAGTGGCCACCAGAGCAGCACTCACCTGCTCCACTCTGCTCTTTTCTTGGTGCATCCAGCCCCTCTGCCACCCTCTGGATATCTTCCTGGGCCACCACCAGCCTCTGTGGGGCCTCATCCAGATCTCCCACAATTCCTGCAGGTGATGCTGCTTCCTCTTCCAGCTCTTCCCTGCAGAACTGAAGCACAAGGGTTAATGAGCCAATGGAAATGAGGAACCCCGTGGTGATATGACCAAGGCAGAGCTGTTTGTCACCCCCTCCACACTGGTCCCACTGGAAAAACGTGTATTTCCTCATCTCCAATGCCAGTTCTGGGACAAACCAAAGACCGGTCATGCCCACCAGGCAGTCCTGCCCCGAAGTGTGAGGTGTTCCCCGGCTCTCAGCAGAACGGATTAATTCCTGCCCAGGCTGGGCACAGCCTGAGGATGAGGCTGTGACACTGTTTGAGCTCTGGGGTTTCACTCTAAATCCTAACCTGCTTAAGGACAAACCTGAAATGAAGGAGACCACAAATGTGATGAGGAGCAGCTGAGGCAGCTGGGGGGGCTCAGCCTGAAGGAGGCTCAGGGGGGACCTTCTGGCTCTCCACAACTCCCTGACAGGAGGGTGCAGCCAGCTGGGGGTCAGGCTCTGCTCCCAGGCAACAAGGGCAGGACAAGAGGGAATGGTGTCAAGCTGTGCCAGGGGAGGTTTAGGGATATTAGGGAAAATTTCTTCATGGAAAGGGTGGTCAGACATTGGAATGGGCTGCCCAGGGCAGCGGTGGAGTCACCATCCCTTGGAAGTATTCAAAAATGCTGTGGATGTGGCCCCTGGGGACATGGGTTAGTGGAGACCCTAGCAGTGCTGGAGGAATGGTTGAACTCAACGATCTTGGGGGGCATTTCCAACCCTGGTGATTCATTCTTGGTGATTCAATTATGAGCCAGGTCACCAGCAGGAAAACGTGTATTTCCTTATTTCTGTCTCCCCAGGAAGCTGTGTGCATTCCTGCTGCTGTGGGAATTTAGCTTCCAATGCCTGACAGATGTGAGCAGAGCCAGCCTTGCACACAGAGATGTTCCTGAACAGCAGCACCACCAGCACAGGGCCATGTGTCCCTCAGTACTACCATGTGTCCCTTGGCACTGCCATGTGTCCCTCAGGGTCACTAAGGGGGATTTTCAGTTCCAACATATCTTGACTAGAAGGGATATTGTTATCATGCCTTATACTTGACAGGAATGTTTTAAACAGAGTTATCCCAAACCCTTGTGAAAATCCCTGTTTTCCCAGCTTCTCCTGGGAGCTCTGTGTGTTCACTATTTTTTTAAGACCTCCGATTTCCTGGGCCTGCCCACGAGAGCTAGAGGGCTCAGTTTTGCCCGAAGTGTTGGCACTGAGTGTGATTGGCTCACTTCGTCAGAGTAACTCTGGGAGACTCGGAATCATGGGATCATAGAAAGGCTTGGAATGGAAGAGACTTTAAAGCCCATCCAGTTCCACCAGGGACACCTTCCACCATCCCAGATTGCTCCAAGCCCCACTGAGCCTGGCCTTGGACACATCCAGGGATGGGGCAGCCACAGCTTTTCCAGGCAACCTGTGCCAGGGCCTCCCCACCCTCACAGAAAAGAATTCCTCCCCCATTCTCCCTTGTCCTGGCACTCCAGACCCATGTCTAAAGTCCCTCTCCAGCTCTCCTGGAGCCTCTTCAGGCACCGGAAGAGGCTTTAACGTCTCTCCAGAGCCTTCTCCAGGTGGACACTCACAGCTCTCCTAGCCCACCTCCCAAGGGGCTCCAGCCCTCAGAGCATCTCCATGGCCTTGTTCCAACAGGTCCTTCCTGTGCTGGGGATCCCGGAGCTGGAGCAGCACTGCTGAGGGGGTCTCTTCAGAGGGGAGCAGAGTCATGATGCTGTCTGGCCTTTGGGGTGCAAACACACACTCCGGGCTCATGTCCAGCTTTCGATCCACAAGAACTCCCAAATCCATGCTGCAGGGCTGCTCTCCATGAATTCCTCCCCCAGCCTGTGCTCATTCTCAGATTGCCCTGACCCAGGCATAGGGACTTGAATTCCACGAGGTTCCCTGGACTACTGCTCTACGTCACTGTTTTTTATGGAGTTACACATTCCTGCTCCGCTGCATATGCACTGAGGGGGTCCTAAGGATCAGCATGTTGGTTGCCATCGATATTTGGCACTTCAGAGGGTGAGTGAGCTGCCACATGCCATGAATCCAGAAGGCATTTCCCTATGGATTTCTTGGAACTGACCACACAGAGAGGCAGGTTTGTATCCCGCCTTTCTGATTTCCTGGGGATGCAATAAAACAATCAGTTCTGCTTGAGCAGTCTGGCTAAAAGCTGAATTCATCCCTGTACCATACATGAACGTGTCTGGCCCTTCCTTCCAAGAGTGGAACAGGTCAGCTGGGAACAAGCAAGGCCACACATTCCAGTAAACAGAGTAAGAGGAGCAATTAACACATTAACCTGTAACACTAATGGTTCTGCAAAACAAGTGGGATGCTCCCGGGAACAATGGAGTGTTTAATCAACAGTTTCTGCTCCACAGGCAGGGACAGCAATGACATCACTGGGGAGAGTAATCAGTCCCGTCAGGGAGACTGTTTTCTGGGAAAACACATCTCCAATATGTCCTTCACCTGGTTAAAAACACAGAAAGAGTGCCCAGTGTAAGAAGTGTGGAGAAGCTGTGGTTGATTGGAAACAAAGAGCATTAGATTTGAAACAATTCCGTGGAAGTGTTCAAGGCCAGCTTGGAGCAATCTGGTCCAGTGGAAGGTGTCCCTGGTCCCTTCCAATCCAAACTGTTGTGTGATTCCGTTCCTGTCAGCAGGAAGAAACAGAAAGTAACAAGGGCAGGAGCCCTGACCTATTTGAGGTCTTGCTCCCTCCTCACTGCTTGGGAGCTCAGGGACAAACAGCAGCTCCCAGAATCCCAGAGCATTCCTGGATTCCAGTTCCATGGAGACATAGCCATAAGTCAGTAGTCAGGAAAGTCAGGAGTAGGTGGAAATTGGTGGCCTTGAAACCATAGAATCAGAATATCCTGAGCTGAAGAGGGACCCACAAGGATCATCCAGTCCAGTTCCTGGCCCTTTACAGACACCCCAACAATCCCACCCTCAGAGCATCGTCCAAACACTCCTGGAGCTCTGGCAGCCTTGGGGCCACGACCATTCCCTGAAGAGCCTGTTCAGTCCCCCAGCACCCTCTGGGGGAAGAATCTTTTTCTGATATTCAACCTAACCCTTCTTGGCACAGCTCCAGCTCCTCCCTCAGATCCTGTCCCTGCTCACAGAGAGCAGAGATCGGAGCTGCCCCTCAGGAGAAGCTGCAGCCCCCAGTGAGCTCTGCCCTCAGCCTCCTCTGTTCCAGCTGAACCCAGAGAAAGTCATTATCGCCCAGTGAAGATACTCACACCAACCACATCACAAACTCCTCAACACAGGATTACAATTAATCCATTTCACTGTCCCTGTGCAGATGTGGGAGTAAATCAAGTGCAAAGTGTGAGAAAAAAGAAAGGCACTGACTTAGAATCCTGGAATCCCAGATTGGTTTGGTGTTGGAAGGGATCTTAAAGCTCATCCCATTCCACACCCTGCCATGGGCAGGGACACCTTTCACTATCCCACGCTGCTACAAGCCCGATCTGGCCATGGACGCTTCCAGGCATGAGGCAGCCACAGCTTCTCTGGGCAACCTGTGCCAGGGCCTCACCACCCTCACAGCCAAGAATTCCTTCCCAATATCCAATCTAGACTTATTCTGTCAGTTTGAAACCATTCCTCCTTGTCCTGGCATTCCAGGCTCTTGTAAATAATCTCACTCCATCTTTCTTGCAGCTCCTTCAAGTATTTCAGCCCTGAGACTCCACAGTGGCCTCAGAGACAGGAGAAACAGTTTCCATTATAGAAATATCCCAAAGATACTCCTTTCCCAGCAGCTCTCAGGCAGCCAGAGCCACGGAGCAGGAGGTACCTGGAGCCCATCCATGACGCTGTGGGATTCCAGCTGCCGGGCTGCCACTTCCAGCTTTCCTAGCAGCGCCGCCCGCTCCACCAGGAAATATGCGACCTGTTCACTGGCAGCACTGCAGGAGATCTGAGATAAACCTTCATGCTCCAGCATCTCCTCCACCTCCTTCAGCTGGGTTTCTGCAAGGCAAGGCAAGGCTTGGTGTCAGCAGAGGAGAAACAAAGGGCAGGGTTTCCTGGAGATCTGTCCCAGCTCCTCTAAACATTACTCACTGCAACAGCCCCATTTCTCCTGGAGCCCAATAGGTTCTCAAGTCTCTCCTGCTTCCCACCTCCCTCACTGCCTCCCATTCCCTGCTGTCCATTACCTCAGCCCTATTTCCTCTCTCTCAAGGTTTCTCTTCACATATTCTTCCCTGCCTGCCAAGTATGTGATAGGATCTGCTTCCCTCCAGTCAGAGTTCTCCCAATCTGGTTTATCCTCAGCCCCTTCAACCCCAAGTACAGCTTGGCAGAAACTAAACACCAGATTAAACAGGTACTGAGAGAACCAGAGAATCATTAAGGTTAAAAAGAGCTCCAAGACCATCAGTTCCAACCCTCAGATCATCAAGTCCAACCCTGGACAGAAAGCAAACAGATGGACACGAAGTCACAGACATGTTTTCTTTGGCAGGAGACACACAAAATACCAGATCACTCCTAGAGAGCATCACTATTTTCCCAAGGAATGTCTAGGAAGGAGGCAGATCTGAACATCTTTAAGAATTAAACTGCCAGTGCTTCAACATTTATCCAAAAATTATAGCCAGGAAGACTCTGTACTGGGAAAAACTTCCAGACTCAAGGGTCTCTAAGGCAGAAAGGTGACAACAAGACTTGCAGGAGTCAGTTTATGGCTGGAGACCATTGTGTTTGTGCAACAAACAGTTGTTAAAAAGACCCCCTTGTTGGTGTGGTTGGAATTTACCTGCCGGGAGAAAATAAGGAATCTTTAGTGTCTGGCATGGTGAGGGCAGCAACTCCTGCATAGGATCCAGCAGCTTGTGGAACCAGGGGAGGGCTTTTCAAACCCTCCCTGTGTAATTCATATTAAGACCAAAACCAACAGACCAAATTTCTAGCCCTAACCAGATTATAAAGGCTTCCAAGTGTTTTAAGATGGGAGGTACAGGGAGTTGTATAGAGAGAGATAGGAGGCATATTCACACTCTTTCCCGGCTCAGGGATCTAGAGCTGGACAGCAGAGGTTCAGCGGAGCAAATATTCCTCAGACACAGGACATACAGAGCCCTGGACAAGCCTGTCCCTCACTCTCATGCACTGATTTAACACAGGACCCAGCGCAATCACATCCCGAGGCTCTGATCGATCCCATATTTCCACTCCGCGACTCGCAGCCGGCTCCATCCAGCCCTGTGGATGGAAAACACCCTCCGGTTTCCCGGGCGTCTTCCCCAGGGAGACAAAGCACAGCCTGGTCAATACAGGGTCAAACAGGGCTCCCCAGCAGCTTCCTGCTGCAGCAGAGCAAACAAGGCAGTTTGCGGGATCAAAACTGCCCTGTGTGCCTCAGGAAGAGCCCATGGATCACACTAAACTGAACCCCAACCTGCCTGGCACCTTCCTCCCATGGTTTTGCCAAATCCCAGCTAAAATGAACAGAAACTGCTCTGTTTTATGGCCGGGATGGGACCCTCTGTGCCCTGAACCACCTTCACCTGCCAGTGCTCCCCTTGTCCCCAGTCTGCAATGCAGGCTGAAGTGGTATCATTTTAGATCCCAGACATATTCTAGAGGCTGGAGAAAAAAAGAATTTGTGAGGATGAGGGGGGTCTGCCCACACAGCACAGGTTGCCTATGTGTAAACCTCACTGATTACTTACAAACCCCTTCCCTCCCCCATCCAACGTCTGGAAAGAGTCAACCCCTGCCCCAGGCACTGTCACACAACAGCTTCACTGACATCTCCCACCTCTGTCCACACTTGTTTGGAAGCAAATTTTATATTAATATTTATATTTTCCTCCCCCAGGAATACTCTCAGAAACAGCAGCCACCTCACTCCACCACAGCCCTGCATCCTCCAGCCATGCTGGGTGTGTTTAACTAGCCCAGCTGTTACAACAAACAAGCTCAGACCATAACTGTTTATTCTTTTTATTCCACTTTTTAAACAAATCCAGGCAGCTCCCCCAGCGCTGTGTTTTGCTGCCATTCCACTTGTTTTTCAGGAAGGCTTTTGGGAGCACCATCGATCTGCCCTCCAACAACACCCGGCGCGTTCAGCGAGAGCATCGGAAACAGATCAGGAACTGCCTGGAGGGAAGGAAAAATGTCACTCTGGGAAGAGGTATCAGATGAGGTGACGCTCAGCTCGATGGCCCAGCATCAACCAGCTTTGGCTGCTCTCTGCAGGAACCTGCGAGGCCAGGATGGGCATGGAGAAAATGTGTGAGCAGAGGTTTACTTTTTATCTTCAGAAACTGCTCAGTGTCAGTCACCAGCACTAACTATCCTCAGGGTCTAAAGGAGGGCTGGAGAGAGACTTTGGTAAAGGGCCTGGAGTGCCAGGACAAGGGGGAATGGCTTCCCACTGACATAGGGCAGGGTTAGATGGGATATTGGGAAGAATTTCTTGGCTGTGAGGGTGGTGAGACCCTGGCACAGGGTGCCCAGAGACGCTGTGGCTGCCCCGTCCCTGGAAGTGTCCAAGGTCAGGTTGGACAGGGCTTGGAGCAACCTGGGATGGTGGAAAGTGTTCCTGCCCATGGTAGCGGGTTGAACGGGATGAGCTTTAAGATACCTTCCAACCCAACCCATTCCATAATTCCATGATTTTATGAAACAACTTTTAGGAGATCAAGTTGCTCCGAGTGATCCCAGACCAGCCAGAGTTTCTGATCCATTTGCCTGCTGTTGGAAGCGGGAGTGTGCTCAGACCTGAGAGCCCACACGGGGGTCTCTGGGCCCCCTTCCCCAGCTCTCAGCTCAGGTGTATCAGCACAGATCCTGTCCTTAGCCCTGCATCATTCACAGCTCAGGCCCCTCCTTCGTATCACCAGCTTGAACCAGCCACTGTCTCCAACTGCCCCTTCCCATTCTCCTTTCAATGCTTCCAAAAGCTACCAGCCACCATCCTGTCCTCTTGCCTTGCCCACGTTTTTAACAATCCCAGCAGACCAGGGTCTGTCTTTCCACAAGCCCCTTCTCCAGCCCGATCCACTGGATCATCCTATGCCTGCTGAGACACCCAGGTGTCCTCCAAAAATAACAGGAGGGGCAAGACTTGGAGCACGAATCTTATGGGGAGCAGCTGAGGGAGCTGGGGGGCTCAGCTTAGAGAAAAGGAGGCTCAGGGGGAACCTTCTGGCTCTGCACAACTCCCTCACAGGAGGGGGCAGCTGCAGGGGCGGGGGGGAGTGGGTCGGGCTCTGCTCCCAGGGAACAAGGGACAGGACAAGAGAAAATGGCCTCAAGATGTGCCAGGGAAGGTTCAGGTTGGATAATCATGGAAAGGCTGGTCAGGTACTGGCACAGCTGCCCAGAGAAGCAGTAGAGAACAACTCCTGGAATTGTTCAAAAAACGTGTGGATGTGGTGCTTGCGGTGGACCTGACAGTGCTGGAGGAATGGTTGGATTTGATGACCTTAGAGGGCTTTTCCAACCTACACATTCCCATGATTCCAAGAACTCTGACGAAAAGCAGAGGCCTGGGGAACAGACACAGGGATGCAGCATAGAACCCCACAGCAGGGACACATTAGAGACCTGGAGTAGCCCCACAGAAGCCTTTGGGACTGTGCAGCATCTCCAGCACAAGCACATCCAGCCACTCTGTACTAGAGATGGCCAGGGGGATTTTTTTATGAAGAGGCTGTCCTAGAACCATGGAACCACAGAATATCTTGAGCTGAAAGGGACTCACAAGGATCATCCAGTCCAACTCCTGGCCCTGCACAGACATCCCAACAATCCCACCCTGTGCATCCCTGGGAGCGGTGTCCAAACGCTCCTGGAGCTCTGGCAGCCTCAGGGCCGGGATGATTCCCTGGGGAGCCTGGTCAGTGCCCAGCACCCTCTGGGGGAAGAACCTTTCCTGATATCCAACCTAAACGTCCCCTGACACAGCTCCAGCCGTTCCCTCGTGTCCTTTCTCTGGTCCCAGAGAGCAGAGGTAAAATCTTCCTCCAGAGGAGCTGCAGCCTGGGATAAGCTTTGCCCTCAGCTCGCCCTCAGCCTCCTCCGCTCCAGCTGAACAAACCTGGATAAAAGGAACAGTCACTCAATAAAGTGCTCTACAAGGACCCAAAACATCTCAGGGCTGGCACCTCTCCCTGCATGTGACAGCCCAGAGGGAGCAGGGCTTCCAGATTCTTAAATTATCCACACACATTGCAGGATAGCAGCCAATGCCAGCAATGAGTCAACAACAAGTCCTAAACCTCAAAATCTGAGAGATATCACAAAAAAAAAATCGCTCCAGAAACACTCTAAAGCACAAAAGCCACACAACCCCCTCAGGGACAACACACCGGGAACAACTGGATGGCAACCAGCAATCCCTCCTGCATACACCGAGACCCATGGACAAGGATCTTAGCTTCCATTCCAGAGGTACTCATTGCTCAACAGCCTCAGGAATCCCTAAGAAAAGGAGAAAGTCCAGAGGAGCAGAGCCATCAGGAGGAAATTACTGCATTCCAGCTTTAGAGACATTCTGTCTTTCTCCTGCCACCTTGTGGGAAGGGAGAGAACCAAGTATTTTCTGCCACAGCGAGGCTCCCAAGAGCTCATTATTCATTCTAACCTTTGTAACCAGCCTTTTCACCACAAACCACGGCTTTAAGTGCCCAGAGAAATCAAATTTTTAGGTAAATCCGTCTTTGGAAAGTCACACCAGATGTGCTCCCCGAAAACCCAACCGATGCTCAAAATTTCCCCCAAACTCTTGTATTTGCTGCCCCAAAGCCTGAATCACAAAGAAACTCTTTAAGTTGTGCCATTAACCCAGATTTTATCTTAGGGCCAGGACAATACAGCTCACAAAAGGGCATGCTAATGGTTAATGGTTAATTAAGTTAATGGTGACATGGGCTATGAGCTCCTCAAAGTGCAACAGAAGACTGAAGAAAATCAAGAATTAAACCTAGCAAAAGTGACCCTAGAGTTTGAAAATAAATTATTTGACGTTAAATAAGTGAAATAATTTGTTTAAACAAAATTACTGAAGTTCTGAGGGGCCCTGAGCAACTTGGTCTAGTGGAAGGTGCCCCTGCCCGTGGCCGGGAGTAGAACTGGATGAGCTTTAGGGTCTCTTCCAACCCAAACCATCCTGGGATTCCCTGACAATGAGCACACTCAAGTTTTGAATCACCAGAACAAACAATTCTGGTCCCTTACATTGTTTTAAAAAATGTGGAGTTTGTGTAAACCAAAGCCAAGAGTAAATTCACTGACTTGGTGGGAGCGACAGATAATTTAGAGCTGGAAACCAAAAAGCACCATCAATTCTGGTCTTTAAACAGCCTCTGGAAGACACTTTGTGCAACAACACAGCTACATGCAAATTCCCTGCCAAATTCCCCGAATAAAGGCCGCAAAAGCAGGCAAGAACCTCTAAATCAATTACAAATCTGTTTGAACAGCTCATGAACACTTCTAGCAACTTCTCGAACAACAAACCACTGAGAACTCCCTGAGAGCTTCCTGAGAGCTCCCCAAAAAACGCTGCTCAGCTCTCCAAGAAGCTTTCCAGACCCAAACACCTGCCAGTGTATTCCCAGGGTCTGCACTCCAGAGGGAAGGGATTACCCTGCTGCAGCTGTAGCTGTGCCAGCTCCAACCTGAGCTGCTCATTCTCCTTCTCATACTCAGAGGCAATGGCATCCCGCTCTTCCGTCAGGGTACGGACATGGCCCACGTAGCTTTCCACCTGGAATAAAGAAAATCCGGCTATTCCCACGTCTGCCAGTGTCTCCACTGAGCCAGCAGCAGAAAAAGTTCTCCACCCCATCATGTTTACAGGATAACCTCAAATATTTGCAGGACAATATGTCTTATGCCTTTGAAACACCTGGTAATGGTAAAACCTTGACTGGGAGGTCAGGACGTCATGCAGCTATGGGGGTGCTGGGATGTGGGGAGCTTTTGACCATGACTCTGTGGGAGCTGCTGGGCTCACCAGGTGCTTTTTGATGCCCAGTATGAGGAATGGGGACATAAACCCCAAGTTCCCGAGGGCAGCAGTGTGGCAGAGACAACCCTGAACCTGCTGCTGCACAGAAGGGAGATCAGGGGATGCAGGCCTGGGTGGGTTAACCCGGGGGGTATCCCAGAACCACTGAGGTTGGAAAAGGCTCCCAAGTGTCCAACCTGTGACAAAACTCCACCTTGTCACCAGACCAGAGCACTGAGTGCCATGTCCAGTCGTTCTCTGGACACCTCCAGGGATGGGGACCCCATCACTGCCCTGGGCAGTGAAGAAATTTCTCCTCATGTCCAACCTGAATCTCCCCGGGCACAGCTTGAGGCCGTTCCCACTCCTTCTGTCCCTGTTCCCTGGGAGCAGAGCCCCTTTCCCAGCTCCCTCAGCCGCTTCTGGTGCTCCAGACCTTTCCTTCCCCAGTTCCGTTCCCTTCCCAGGACAGGCCCCAGCCGCGCCCGCTCTCCAGCCCTTACGTCTCTCATGTCTTGGGCCCGCCGCCGCTCCAGCTCGCCCAGCCGGGTCTCCGCTCGCCGCAGAAGCCGCCAGGCCAAGCCCAACTGCTCCTCGGCCGGGGCGGCGGGGTCGGCGCCCTCCGCCCGAAGCCAGCGCCGGATGGTGTCCACCGGCACCGGGGACTCCGCCTGGGGGGCAGCGAGAGGAGCCGTGAGCGACAGGAGGCCGCGGGTACCCCGACCCCCGTCGGGCCGATCCTGGGGGTACAACCGACCCCCTGAAATCCCCCTCGGGCCGGCCGGTGCCGGGGGTACAACCAATACTCCGAACCCTCCCCTGGGCTGGTCCCAGGGGTACAACCGGCCCCCGAAGCCCCCGGGCCGGTCCCGGACACCCACCGGGGCAGCGGCGACCGCGTCCATGCGGTGGGATGACCCCCCCCGGCCCCATGGCAACAGGCCACGCCCCTTGCTGTGGCCACGCCCCCACCAGCACTGTGGTGAATGCGCCGCGTGAGGCCGCGCCCCTAAACGTCACGTGAGGCTGGGGGAGGCNCAAAAGTTTTCCCGATTTTCTTCTAAACCCCAAGCGAATCTGCTGGAGCTGAAGGGGAAGCCGGCAAGTACACGGACCCAAGCCTAGAGAAGAGAAGGCTTTAGGGAGACCTTAGAGACCGTGCCAGTTTGTACAAGAGTCTCCAAGAGACCTGGAGTTGGACTTTGGACAAGGACATGGAGTGACAGGACAAGAGGGGATGGTTTCCCACTGCCAGAGGGCAGGATTAGATGCAATATTGGGAAGAAATTCTTCCCTGTGATGGGAGAGGGCCTGGCACGGGCTGCCCAGAGAAGCTGTGGCTGCCCCGTCCCTGGAAGTGTCGGAGGCCAGGTTGGACAGGGCTTGGAGCAACCTGGGCTAGTGGAAGGTGGAATGAGATGAGCTTTAAAGCCCCTTGAAACCCAAAGATGACTCCATGAGATTGAGGAACTGCAGAGCAAAGTAGGTCCATCCTGCAGAACCAACTCACTGGTTGAAGACACTACGCAAGGGGATGGTAGAGAAAGAAGACCCAAACATGGAGAAGAGCGACATGGCAGAGTCCAGTGATGACCTTCCACTGAGCCCTCTGGGATCCTCAGAAAGCAACAGACAGGTCGTGGACTTGCAGGAGCCACTTCCAACTTAGGTACCACAACCAGCATTCCCAGAGCGCTGGTGCCCAAACACTGCCAGGGTGGGAGCACTCGCTGGCTTGGTTTAACCTCTCACATGGAACAGGTGCATCCCTGACACGGGATCAGGATGGCTGTGGCTGGGCTTGAGCTTGAAGAATCTCCCCAACCTGCACTTCACAAGTAGGGGCAGACACAACGCTGGAAGCCCACAGTGTGTTCCCAAGCCCAATGAAATCCCAAGATTCTCAGAGCCCATTGCCCCAGTCTGGTCCTCAAAAAGCTCAGATTATTCCTCTCCTTCCCAAACACCTCCAAGAAATCCCAGGACACTCTGAAGACAGTGTTCGTGGCATTTCTCCTACCCCTTGTCCCAACACTCCTGCAAGGGCATGTTCAACTTACACAAGTTTTTATATTCTCACCCCTGCTGGCCCATTCACGCTCTCCACAGAGGCTCCAAACTAACACAAGGGAAATCCCAGACTCGACATTCCCATCAATTACATACTGGGAGATGAAGACAGGCAGTTCTTGGAGCTTATTCACCTTATCAGTCATGGCCACAGAGAAGTCGTGAGTTCCTTCTGACTCAGTTACCAGCTGGATCTCTCCCCTCCTGACCAACCTGGACTTCTCCCATCACTGATGGAACCCACTGATCCCATTCTCGTGCTCTTTTCTTGCTCTTCTGGCTTTATTTTCCTTGTTTTCTGAGCACCCCTCACTTTCAGGGGATCGGTGTTATTACAAAATCACTGTTGCCTCCTGAACACTCTGTGGTTTTACCCAGAGCACAGTCTTGCCTCTGGAAACGCTTCCAGCACTCCCATGTGCTGTTGTTCTTCTTTCCAGGATCCCAGTGAATTTATTTTGAGGACAGCCCATGAGCAGATGAACAGTGAAAAGCAGGAGAGCTGCTGTTAAGTTTCTTGCAGGCATGAGGAACACAACCTTTGAATTTAGTAATCGTTAGAAGAGGGTTTAGACAAAACCAGGAACATTCCAGTTTTAACTCCACACAGCCAAGAGGAAGCTTTCCCCTTGCAGGGTCAATCACTGCCATCCCTTCTGCTGTCAGAGAATCATGGAATCACTAAGCCTGGAAAGGCTCTCCAAGATCACTGAGTCCAACCATTCCCCCAGCACTGCCATGTTTACCCTAAACCATGGCCCCAAGTGCCACATCCACGCTTTTTTTTAACACTTCAAGGGATGGTGATTCCACCACTGCCCTGGGCAGCCTGTGCCAATACTTGAACACCTTTCCAGGAACAATTTTCCCCATATCCAACCTTGAACCTCCCCTGGCACAGCCTGAGGCCGTCTCCTCATCCTGTCCCTTGTTCCCTGGCAGCAGAGCCTGACCCCTCCCCCGGCTGCCCCCTGCTGTCAGGGAGTTGTGCAGAGCCACAAGGTTCCCCATGAGCCTCTTTTCCTCCAGGCTGAGCCCCCCCAGCTCCCTCAGCCACTCCTGACTCTTCCCCAGCTCCATTCCTTTCCCAGAACACCACCCCCTCAGTGCCTACTCCCCTTCTCCAACCTTGGCCTCAAGCTCAGATCCATCCTCTGTGCTCTGTGCCAGATGTGGCCTTGCCTTTGTTTACAGAGCTCTGCAGTGACACTTGAGCCTTCTTTGGTGAGAGCTGCCCAAACACTGCCTTGGAAAACTTCCTGGTGTAAATGGAATACAAAGCAAAGCAACCTACAAATACCTGAGATGGAAGGAAAACCTTTGAAACAGCTGCTTTAGGGATGCTGCTGCAGCACCTGAACTGTAGGAACATGGGATCTCTCCTGGGATCTCGCCTAGCACAAGAGCTGCTCCCCCAAAGGCGCTGTCACCTCATTCTCCTTTTTGCTACCCTGGTTTCACCATCCACTCTCAACATCAGATGGTTCCCCAGTCCAGTCATAAAACCAGCACATCTTTCCTGCAAAGCCCCATTCCTTCCTCCAGCCACTGCAAAAGAAACTTCAAAGAGGGAGATTCAAGAAATTCTTTATATACAGAGACCTTAATCATTTCTTGTCCTCCCAGTTCTCCCAGCCCACGGGACAGAAACGAGCTCCTTTCCTCCTTTAGACACCAGGACAAATATCGTTTGGAATGATTTCACTTCTATGTATTTCTCTTTTACAAAGCCGCAATAGCCGTAGCCAAGCTGTAGAAAAGTGACACAGTGTTGGACGGCCCTCCTTAGTGTTCCATGGGGATTGGTTTATCTACCTGGACAGGCAATCACTCCAGTCCCACTCCCTTTGCAGCACAATTCCCTTGTTTCCTCCGAGCTGCTCCTCAGCCTTTTCTCTCTATAAAGGCTGTGTGCTGGCCCTGGAGGTAACTCACAATCTTCTCCTCTATTTCCATGCCTTGTGCTATTTCCTCGTCAGACAGGGATAAGGGAGTCTGCGAGTCCCTGGTGATGATGATGACAGAGGTTCTCCGTGATTCCAGGACATTGGCCACCACCATCTGGTGCCGGTATTTCTCCAGAGCCTGCCGAGATTTAACCAGGAGGATCTGGGGATCTGTCTCCAGTTTGAAGGAAATCACAAAGGCCTCAGGGGCCCAGTCTCTGACCAGGGGTGACAGCATTTTTGGCACCATCTCCATTGTGATCTGTGGTGGGGAAAGATAAAAAGAAAAAAATCAGTAAAAACATTACAGGGAGTTTTAATAAGAGATGGGACAAGAAAGAGGGAAATTCCAGCTTTGTTTCATATTCCATTTACACCAGGAAGTTTTCCAAGGCAGTGTTTGGGCAGCTCTCACCAAACAAGGCTCAAATGACACTAAATTTACATTAAATGATCCATGTGGTGCTAACAGTCAGGGGGTTCTGAGGCCGGGACACAGGAACTCTGCATTCCCAGAGCTAACCCCACTCAGGGAATATAAACATGAGGAGAGAAGATTAAAAAAAGCATTACAACTGCATAAATCTGAGTTTTCAGCTCTCCAGAATCCAGGCAGTTTATCCCATATTCACCTTTCCTTCTATCAACTCCTTAAAATGCATGACGCATCAAAGTGCTAAAGCTTGGTGAAAACAGTAGGAGACGTCGTTCTCCAGCTTCCCAGCCTCTGGATCCATCACTGGGAATCAGGCCAGGTCTCATCTTTCCAATGCTAATGATAAAGAATGAAGCCCAGCAACTTCTTAGAAAGTAATTAATTAAATAAATTTGGTATTTGTTATATAAAGAATTCTAGAACACCTGCTCCCATTGCTGAGAGGGACCTTGGTGCCAACAGTGTTAGACTGTCATTCATACAAGCAAGATGGATCCCAGAGTCATGGAATAGTTTGGGGTTGGGAGGGACCTTAAATCCCATCTCTTTCCACACCCTGCCATGGGCAGGGACACCTTCCTCTATCCCAGGTTGCTCCAAGCCCCGTCCAACCTGGCCTTGGGCACCGCCAGGGATCCAGGGGCAGCCACAGCTTCTCTGGGCAACCTGTGCCAGGGCCTCACCACCATCACAGGGAAGAATTTCTTCCCAATATCCAATCTAAATCTATTCTGTCAGTTTGAAACCATTGCCCCTTGTCCTGGCACTCCAGGCCCTTCTTTAAAGCCTCTCTCCAGACAAAAGGCAGCAACTCAAGTACTCCAGGAGCTATTCTTGGAGCACTTCAGCGCTCTGAGACCCACCCTCTCCTCATCTCCATGGAAGCACAGGCAGCTTTAAAGGGCAAAGCCAGAAGAGCAGGAGGCACCTCAGGGACCCCTCTTCATGTGCCACACCACAACTGCGGACATGTTGAAGCTGCTCCATATCAGCCAGAGCAGCACTGACCTCCCTGCAGATAACCCATGGCACCACTCACCCCTTCGTCCCATTCTAAAAATAAACCTGGATCAAAGGAGAGCAGGGCTGATCCTGCCCTGCCCTCTTATCTGGGCCCCTCGGTGCAAGATAAGAATAAAACGATGCAACTCCAGGATTTCCACAGGGTTCTATCCCTGTGGGATCTCACCCTCCCATTCCCTCTGACAACACACACGAGCTGCTGCTTTGCAGCTTTCCCGGGTTTTATCCACAGCCAGTTCTCAGGAGAAGGACTTTGGAAGCAAGGAGGGGATGGCTGAGGGGGGTGGCAGAGGGGGCCATGCCCAGGGCGGCCTCACCTGCAGGGGCCCCTCCGAGGACTGGATCTTGTGCTCCGGCATCTCGGAGGCCGGGATGTAGAAATCCGACACGGCGGCTGCCAGGTAGAACATGACACTGGAGCCTGTGGGAACACGACTGCTGTCCCCCACTGCCATGGCCTGCCCCTGTCACCCCAGAGCCAGCCGGGCTGCCACCCACACACACCGAACAGGGGGGACCAGGGCCCCTCTAAGGGATCCCCCAGCACAGTCCTGAGCAGAGCAGCATTGACTCTACCCTGGGGTCCCCTCAGACACACAGTTCTCCACTGGGGTCTGTCTTGTCCCCTCCTCCCAAACCCCAATAGCCCTCAGGGACAGCCCAGACCCTCATGCCAGGGTGCAGGAGTCCTGCAAAGCAAGGGGGCCCTCTTGTCCCCTCATGCCAGAGCCTCACAGGTCCCGGGGCCACCGCGAGGGGGTTCTATCATCTACCCCATGCCGGGGACCCCTCAGCCTTTCCTCCCACAACCATCACATCCCCTCGTTCTTGATCCGCCTGTCCCCTCACACTGGGGACCCCCATGAGAGCCTCATCCTTTCTCATCCTGAACCTTCTCACAAGACCACCCTGTTCCCTCATTCCTGGGCTCTCTCACACTGGAGACCCCCCTGGGGGCTTCATCCTTTCTCGCCTTGTGGCCTACGAACCGGTGGCCACCCCGTCTCTCATTCCTGGGTCCCCCTGGTTTCCCCCCACCCCCTCAC
>VZTF01007685.1:88480-117227 GCA_013397755.1 Cnemophilus loriae | reverse complement strand
GCACCCGGCCCTCGGTCGCCGCCGCATCCACGTCGTTGTCCTCGTCCCTGTCCTCGTCCTTCCTCTCCTTCGCCGCCGCTGCCGCCGCCGCCGCCATGACCGGCCTCCCCCGCCCGCCGGAAATCACGTGTGTCACCCTCCCTTAGCGGAAGTGTTGCCTCGGCAACGGGGCGCCAGCGCCGTCGTCAACGTTTGTCGGAAGTGACGATCCCTCCTCACCGGAAGTGTCACCCCGGCAACCGGGGACGCGTCGAGGGTTCAGGGATGGCCATGGCGGGGCCGCCGCGTTGCGAACTGTGCTGGGCCCGAACGGCCCCGCTGCGCTGCCCCGGCTGCCGCCTCACCTACTACTGGTGAGAGACTCCAGAGTGAGGCTCGGGGGGCAAGATGAGGCCTGGGGCACAGGGACAGGGCAGGAGGCAGGGATTAGCTCCAGGGTGAGGCTCGAGGCACGGGCAGAAAGCTTGGGATAAGGCTTGGGATTCAGGATAAGGCCCAGGAAGGCGGAGGCAGGAACAGACCTGGGACAGGACGAGAGGCAGGGCTTGTCCCATCACAAGGCTCACGACACGAGGCCCAGAATGAGGCACAGGGCACGGGAAGAAGGCCCAGGGTGAGGCCCAGGAAGCAGGAACCAGCCACAGGATGAGGCTCAGGACACGTGGAGAAGGCCCAGGATGAAACGTAGGAGGCATGAACAGGCCCAGAACAAGGACAGAGAGACAGGGACAAATCTTGGGGTGTGGTTTGGGACACAGGCAAGAGGCAAGGATTATGCCTGAGATGAGGCTCAGTACACAGGGACAAGCTCCACAAAGCCCAGGACACAGGGATGAGATCTGGGACAAAGCTCAACAGGCAGGGATGGCCTCAGGAGGCAGGGACCAGACCCAGGATGGAGCCTGGGAGCCTGGAGAGGGCCCAGGGTGGAGCTCAGCCAGCAGGGCAGCAGGAACTGGAGCAGGCACACTCACCTGGAATGCTCCCGCTGCCTTCCATCAGCTTCTGCATCAGGCAGGGAGAGAGCCAGGAGCTCTGGAGTGTCACACAAACATCCCTCACATGCCCTGAGAGCAGTCACTGAGTTCCAGGACATTCCCTGTTCCCACAGTGACCTGGGGTGGGTTGGGTTGTGGTTTTTGTTTTTCTAGTCTTGGAATCTAGGGATTTGCTCAAACTTAGCTGTATCAGGAGTTCAGGGAGTAATTTAAATAAGGATTTTAACACAGAGGACTGTGGGGATGTGGCAGGACAGTGCTGTGAAATGGAAACATTTGGAAATATCATGTATTGAGCACCCTGTAAGCAGCCATGGGGCTCTGGACAATTGTTGTGGAGAAAGTCCTGAAAGACAGCAGGGAATAATCTTCCCTTACATCATATCCCAGCAAATACCACTATCCTTCTCCCCTCCTTTTGCCAGCAATGTCTCCCACCAGAGAACCGACTGGATCAGCATCCACGGCCATATCTGCCACCTGCTCATCCCAGTCCTCGGGCCCCAGCCCTGTTTCCATTCCGAAAAAGACAGAAAACATGGCAAGGAGCAGCTGTTAAGAAGGCAGGTGGGTGCAGGAGGAACAAGCACAACTTCAAAGTGCTGCCAGGGAAGGAATTCCAGCTCCTCTCCCTACCCTGGCTGTAAATAGTGGGACACACCAGGGGCAGGCTGGGCTCACCTGGAATTTTCAGCCACACAGGAATCTCCAAAGCAGCCTGGGCTGTCACTGCCCAATTCCTATAAAACTGAAAGGAATTTATGCTTACAACCAACCAGGGCTTTTGCCGTCACGGGATCCACCCTTTAGAATTCCTCCCTCTGGATGCTCCCAAGGAAGAGGATGGCACCTCCTTGGTTGATTTGGGACTTGGTTGCAGAGGTTTGGGGGTTGTTTTTTTTAAACAAAACCTCAAAAATAAGGGGAGTGGGATCATCCTCTCTGTTATTCCTGAACCTCCAGCCTTTTCCGCAGTGTTTACTTGGTGTCCTGAGCTTCCTCAGGCAGCAGCAAGCCTGGATTTCCCACCTTGCCAGGGAGTTGGTCCATCGCCCTGGTTAGTCCAGGATCCAGCTGAGATTTGCTTCTTCTAGGCCGTTTGATGGGAGGGTATCCCCTTTGCCAGAGCAGAAGGGCAAAGAAACAAAGTTCCCTCCCTTTGTTCTCCTGGCCAACTTGGAACACACTTTCCCACTAAGTACAGCCTTTTATCTCCATCAGGCCTCAGGGATGTGCAGATCTGCAGCTCCTTTCCAGCCCCAGTGGTTTGCAACTCAGTCTTTTTCTGTTTATGGAGGGGCAGGAGCTGCTGTTCTACATTGTTGCTAAAATAACCCACCCAGGTGCAGCTGCTCCTGAAAATCCTCCCTGTGGAAATAAATTTTCCCTCTGTAATAACTCCCAGACACAGAATAATGGGGCAGCACACAGTGGGCTTGGAACAATCCAATGGTGTCACTGAGGAGAACATCCCTAATCTTTTGAATTTTATGTGAATTATTATTTTTAAGGTGTTTCTGGCCCAACTGTGGGGCTTTGGGGACCAGCTCATTGCTGTCACTTTTCTTGGGAGCTTCCAGAAAGATGAAGTCCAAAGGCAAAAGTCCTGCTTGGTGAGAGCTCGTGACAGGCTTTAGGGAGCAGATTCCTTTTGGTTTTACACGAATTGGGCAATGACATCATAGGCTAGTTTGGAAACTCCTGTCTGGCTGAAAATCCCAGGTGAGACTGTTGAGCAAAGTCCACAGAAGGTGTGTCAGGCCAGTGTGTCTCAAAGGGAAAATGCAAAACTTCCTTAGTTCCAGGTTCTGTTTAAGTTGTTCTTTATAAAACCTGCAAGGAAGGTTAAAATGGGTATCATGGTATCATGGTTATCATGGTATCATGGGTATACCACCCCCTATGGCAGGATTTTGCATCCAGAAGTGCTTGAATCTGTTCCAAGAAACTCCCCTGCTACTGAACACTGATGTTGACACTTGATTACATCACCGACTGTATAGCAACTAAAATTATCCCCATCCATTCCAACAGGCCATGTGGCTGCCAGCTGAGGGAAGTGCTCCTTCATTAGCTGGAAGTTAATCTGCTGGTTTAATTACGTGAAGGGAAAGACAGCAGGAAGGTGGGGCTGGTGGAGAGAAAGTCACTCTTGACTGGGGTTCACACTGTGTTGGCAAACAGCAGCCTGGAGCTGGAGCTTGGGCTGGGAATGGCTCCATGGGCAAGGCAGGGAGAGCAGACGCCGGGTTTTTTTTGGAGTGGAGATTTTTATAGGCTCCTTAACAACTCTTAACATCATCTGTTCTTTGACCTTTGTCTCCAGCCTATTTAAATAAAATAGATTGTGAGAATGGTCTGTGCTGGGACACTTTGTTTTCCTTCTCTCCAAAGAAAGGAGGGAGACAGTGGAAATCCCTCAGTTACCTGATGGCTTTCCCAGCAAGAAGGAAAGTTCCTTTGTGTCCAGCAGGGTTTGGAGCAGCCGAGTTGGGCCTGGGCTGGCTCAGAGGTGTTGGGAGAGCGGGAGATTATTTAGTGCCTTGTCTCACTGGCTGCATCACATTCCTATTCCAGATCTAACAAAAGTGCTTAAAAAGTTCTTCCCTGTGAGGGTGGGGAGGCCCTGGCACAGGCTGCTCAGAGAAGCTGTGGCTGCCCCTTCCCTGGAAGCGTCCAAGTCCAGGTTGGGCGGGGCTTGGAGCAACCTGGTCTTGTGGAAGGTGTCCCTGCTCATGGCAGGCGGTGGAATGAGATGAGCCTTAGGGTTCCTTCAACCCAAACCAGTCTGGAATTCTATGCAAAAAAGGCCTTTGGAGTTGAGTGAAAAGCTCTGCAGTCTCATGGTAACCAGAGAAAAAGCCTTCTCCCCAAAGCGTGCCTGTGGGTTTGCTGCTTTTTGAACATTTCTGCTGTACTTCACCCACTCCTGCCCTGTGTTTGTTTAGAAAACATAGAGCTCCAGCCTCAGTCAGGACACAGGGAAACCTGAACATATCCAAATGCCCTGTGGCTCAAGGAGCAGGGAGCTGGAAGCCAGGAGGTTTTATGAGTTTCATTCCTCGTCTGTGCTCCAAGGCTTTGTTGATAGAAATCTGCTTCTGTCAACGTAGCCGGGGGGGTGCCTGCAGACAGCACCTCCAAACTGACAGAACTCCAAGTTTCTGTTTGGAGAAGAGCCTCACCTGCCTGCATCATGTCAACTCCTGGGCATGGGAAAAGATCCAGCCCAGCCAGACCCAGCACTGCTTTGGCTGCAGGTTCAGCTCCAGCTCACTGGAGCCTCCCCTCTTCCTGAAATCCTCATTTCTTCAGACACACCATCAGTTTTGGTGCCTGAGATTGAATAATGGATGTGGCACTGGGCCCTGAGTGTCTTCCCAACTTCCTGCTCCCACCTGGAGGAGAGCTGGAGTCCTCAGGCCCCTCAAACCCCAAAAACTGTGTGGAGGCATCTTCAGAGAAACCTCAAATTGCAACACACATGGAAAGAGCCCGAAGTGACAGGGCTAGGGGCGAGGGGGAAACCAGGGCAGGGCCAAAGGGAACCATTCCCCCAGGGCTCTTCAGGGCCAAAGGGAACCATCGTCCAAGGCTTGGAACCGTGGTCGGAAATATTCACTGCTCCAGGGCTCCTCTTCCCTCCTGCCCTTCCTTCTCCTCCTGGAAGCTGTTCCAGAGTCCAACCTCCAGCTTGTCCTCGCTGCAGATGTTTCAGGCCATGGGAAGCAGTGATGATACCATTGACAAGGAGTAAAAAAAGAATGATCCCGATCTGCAGCACTTCCCAGATGCCAATCTGGGCGATGCCCACGCACCAGGGCCTGCACTAGTTGCACCAGACTGGCACAGACAGAAAAAGCAGCCTGAAAAATACCAGCTTTTCCTGCTGCTGCCCCAAGCATGTGCTGGTTTTCTCCTGGGCACCACCTGCTCCTTGGACACAGTTTGTGTTTCACAGAATCCCAAACTGGTTTGAGGTGGAAGAGACCTTAAAGTCCATCTCACTCCACCCCTTGTCAAGGGCACGGACACCTTCCACTATCTCAGGTTGCTCCAAGCCCCATCCAGCCTGGCCTTAGACACTTCCAGGGATGCCACAGCTTCTCTGGAAAACCTGCCTTTCCCCTCTCCATATTCTGGTGGCTCAGGAATGGATGCTGTGTTTTCTGGCTCTTGGCTCTCAACAGCAGGGGCTGTTGCTCTGGGCTGTGTTCTTCGATGATCTCATTTATCCAAAAATGTGTCTCTTTACCTCAGCCAGGATCTCCAGGAAACACTCGCAGGCTGTCCTGAAGCTCTCTGTCCCGGAGTTGCTCCTTCACCCATGGCACAACTCTGCCTCACTCCAAGCAGCTCAAGCTCAGCAAAATGCCAAAGTCTGACCTCCAGGAGCTCTGAGATTCGTGTCTCTGCCCAGCTCAGCCCCCACTGGAGGCAGTGGGTGATAAAGGGGTGAACTGGTGTTTTCTTAGGGTCCCACTGAGAAAACCAGGGTAGCACTGCTGTGTTCTCCAGCAGCACCACTGCTTCCCAGGCAGCTTTCCTGCTGCACCACTGCTGGGAGAAGCTAATGCAGAAGTGTTAGTAGCTGGCTGGCTGGGGCTCTGAGCAACCTGGTCTAGTGGAACGTGTCCCTTCCCATGACAGGGGGTGGAAAAGATGAGATTTAGGGCCCCTCCTAGCCTACACCTTTCTGGAATTCTGTGATTCTACAAAGATCCTGGCACTTTTTCCTTGGCATCCCTGTAAGGGCACAGCATGCACAGCTCCTGCCAGGGAGCACGCATTGGGATGGAGACCTGTTTGTGGAGCTTGGGATTACATCAGCTGCTGCTAATGGTGGAGAGGCCAAATGGTGTTGACTGGTAGGAACAGCAAAAGGTAGGGAGCAGCTATACGTGGATAAGTACGTGATAAGTTACAGATTCTGACAAACCCAAATGCTGCAGAAGCTGCTGCACCACCAACTCCAGCTGGGGATGGATTTGCTGAATGTAACACATTCTGATTTTGACCAGTTTTCAGACTGTGAACACAAAATCCCAGCCCGGGACCAGCCAGGAGAGGGTGGGATGAAGCTGCAGTTCCCTGTGAGGAGCTCTCTCCTCACTCCCTGGCCATGTCTCCAGCAGTTGGAGCTGTGCCGTGCTGGCACCATGGGGCTTGGCTAGCTCTGAGTGATGCCAGAGCCCCTGGCTCTAATCTCCTTTCTGGTCTTGTGATGATCATTTTCTGTGCTTCACAGCTTTTATTGCTGCAGCCTTATGAGACCTTGTCAGAAGGCATAAAGGATTCTTCATCCCAGCAGACACCACATGACCTGCGAGGATGTCCAAAGCTGTTCCTGCTCAAAGCAGGAATGGAGCCAGATTCTAATATGCTCTAATATGACAGCTTTAATGTCGGTCTATTAATTACAGCCACAAACTACATTACAATTGCTGCTTTATAATTTGAAAACTTGATTTTAAAATGAGCCTGTGCATCTGTAACCACCTGGTCTAGTGAAAGGTGTCCCATGGCAGGGGATGGGATGAGATGGGCTTTAAGGTCCCTCCAACCCAAACCATTGTGGGGTTCTGTGATTTCCTTTCTCCCTGTCTTTTCTCACTCTGCCTCTGCTCTGTTTCCCTGCAGGAATCCCTCATTGCTGTGGCATTGAGCACAGCCCAGAGGTTTGTGTGGGCAGGGAAGCCCCTGGAAGCAATTCCTGCAGCACTGCAGGCATTGCGCTTCAGCTCCCAAGTGTTCGGCTCCAGCTCTGTGCAGCTCGTGCCCGTTTATCTGCTCCTGGCTGAGGCCTCCACGGGTGAGCATTGTCAACATGGGAATGCTGGCAAGGGCAAAGCCTCCTGGGTCAGGTTTCCGGTTTCCTTTTGCCATTTATCTGGGAAGGAGCAGCTCTGGGCCCTGCTCTGCCTCAAGGGCATTGCAGAGATTTGAGCCATCCCACACACACGCACCCTCCTCACACCCCTTTTCTGTGGCTCTGGGGAAGAGAGTCTCTCAGCACTCAGGAGATCAGTGAAAGCAAATGAAATGTTTTCTCCGTCTCCACCAATTCCCACAGGAGAAGCTGTATGAAAGTCTATTCTTTACCTCTGTGGCCTCAGATGACTCTCCAAAGCATTAAATTACTGAGGGTGGTTGGTTGTGCTCTTATCTCAGGGAACCAGCAAACATTTCAGAGGCCATTGCACCCGATGAACTCCCCAGCTCATTCAGAAATCTTGCTCTGCCTAAGCAAAGCTTTTTCTCATTGTGTGCTTTGGAAAACATGGCAAGTGGGGGCATGGGAGCTGCTCTCTCTGCAAGAGAGATCCCTGTAAATCACTGCCGTTCCAGGGGCACACACAATGCTCTGCTGGCACAACAGAGCTGGCTCAGGGGTTGTCGTAAATGGCGTGGTGAGAGCAGGGAGAAAAAATGCAATGAGTAATTCCAGTGTGATAAGGTGCGAGTCATCAGGGCCTGCCCGGAGCGAACCTGTCTAGGCCACGTGTTCCAGAGAGATTGACTGTAATGTACCCTCTGCCATGGAGCCAGGCTGGGAGAGCTGGGGGTGTTCACTTGGAGAAGAGTAAGCTCCAGGGAGACCTCAGAGCCCCTTTCAGTGCCTAAAGGGACTCCAAGAGAGCTGGAAAGGGACTTTGGACAAGGGCCTGGAGTGCCAGAACAAGGGGAAATGGCTTCCCGCTGCCAGAGGGCAGCATTAGATGGGATATTGGGAAGAAATCCTTCCCTGTGAGGGTGGTGAGGCCCTGGCACAGGTTGTCCAGAGCAACTGTGGCTGCCCCATCCCTGGAAGTGTCCAATGCCCCATCCCTGGAAGTGTCCAAGGCCAGGTTGGATGGGGTTTGGAGCAACCTGGGATAGAGGAAGGTGTCCTTGCCCATGGCAGGAGGTGGAACTAGATGAGTTTGAAGGTCCCCTCCAATCCAAATCGGTCTGGAATTCTGTGGTTTCTGGCTCCTTTTGGAGCTATCTACACATTCACCTGTCTGTAAATGAGACTTCAGACACTTGGGCAATTCAGAAGCACTTGGGAATGAAGTGGAGAATCCCCAAACTGCATATCTATATCAGGCTACCCCAAAGGGACAGCCACCAGTATTCTCTGACTTTCCAGATTAAAAAATACTCCTTATCCTCCTTATTTCCCTGATTATCCCTATATGTCATTCCAGGCACTGGCCGTCTCCGACAGGCAGCCAAGTATCTCTCCCAAGCCGAGTGGATCATCCTCCAAACCCCAGACTGCAGTGCTGCTCTTCAGTCTAAGTTACACCGTGGGCTGGGGCTTTTCTCTATTGCTGAAGGAAACCTCGACCAGGCTTTGTATCACCTGGCCAATGATGTAAGTCTCTTGGAATACAGGAACAAGGAACACTTCCATTTTAATTCCTTCTCTCCTCCCAGATCGATATGGAAATGCTAGCAGGCAGATTTGGGATCTTGAGAGGGTTCACATTACAGACACCTGAACTGGATAGATCTGAGACACCTGTGGATCCATGTGTGAGCTAAAGATGTGTTTTGCCAGTTATCCCTATTCCTGTGAAGTGACAGAGAATCATGGAATCACTACAGTTGGAAAAGCCCTCCATGATCATCAAGTCCAGCCATTAACCCAGCACTGCCAGGTCCACCCCTAACCCATGTCTCTAAGTGCCACATCCACATGCTTTTTGAACACCTCCAGGGATGGTGATTCCACCACTGCCCTGCGCAGCCTGTTCCAATACTTGAACACCGTTTCCATGAAGAATTTTTCCCAAAATCCTACAATGAACCTCCCCTGGCACAACTTGAGGCCGTTTCCTCTTGTCCTGTCCCTGTTCCCTGCGAGCAGAGCCTGACCCTCCCCGGCTGTCCCCTCCTGTCAGGGAGTTGTGCAGAGCCAGAAAGACCCCCTGAGACTCCTTTTCTCGAGGCTGAGCCTCCCTCAGCCACTCCTCATATGTTCCTCACATTCCTTGTCTTCATGGCTTTCCCCTATAAATTTCTCCTGCAGCTTCATTACAATGCCGAGATGCCCAGACATTCCTGCCCCGAACTGATGGAGTTGCCTTTTATTGCACAGATAATTTACATTTTGGCTGTTATTTCCCTCAATATTTTCCCAGCTCTGTCACCCATTATTTAATTAATGCCTTATTTCCCTATTTCAGTATCTGGTACTATGACATTTTCTCCAATTCCACCTCTTTAGCCATGAAAACAGTTTGTTACATTGGAAGGGGTCGTTGCCAGCTGTGTTCCTGAGGATGCTTTGCCTGTCATTTGATCCTCCAAAGCCAGATGAACTTCTCCACATCCTATTTCTATCCCATGTAGACTAAATTTATCCAGTGCCGAGTGATGTATCCCCACTCCTGTGGAATTTGATAGTGGCTTTGTGTGGGTGTAAATGATGACATAAAGGGAGAAGAATTAGACCCTTTCTATTATAACACACAACCCTGTCTCTGCTTAGTCTAGAAGCCCTTTGGGAATTTGAGAATCCCACAAAGGAATCTCCCAAAAGGCTTTTTTTTTTAAGATACCCTAAATGTGGTGCCTGAAAGGACACCAGGTAGGAAGTTTTTTAGTCTTAGCAAGTTCAGGACCTGCCTGGACCCTGGCTGCGTGTCTGGGATCTGCTGAGAGTCACACGCCAGCTCAGAATAGCTGGAATGCTCCACTGCCTTCCCACTGCTCCTCCGGAGCTCCGGGGGAAGAACAGGCTTGTCTGGGAGCTGGGAAAGGAGCAGGATGGGCTTTGTGAGAGGTGGGAAAGGGAGGGGGGGAGAGGTGGGAAACCTGCCCTGGACTTTAGAGAATGAACCGAGCAGCTACCTCTGCCCCAGCCAAGGGCAATTTAGGGTGTTGCATTCCCATGGATCAACCCCAAAATACAGCTTTTTGTTACAATCCTATGGATAAACTCTGTGAACTAGGTATATTCCCATGGATCCTGTGGATAAACCCCAAAATACAGTTCTTTAGTACTTCATTCCCATGGATAACCCCAAAATATAGAGTTTTTATACCTTATTCTTTTACATAACCCCCAAAATACAGCTTGTTAGTACATCATTCCTATGGATAACCCCCAAATAGAGGTTTTTAGTACCTCATTCCTTTACATAACCCCCAAAAAACAGCTTTAAAATACCACGTTTTCCAATCACTATGAGGCATCATTTACACATAAAAAAACCCTCAACATCTGCAATATTATTAATCCACAATGAAAAAACTTCCCAGGTTTGACATGAATATGAACCTTCTGGGGTTTATTTTTTGTTTAATATTGATTTCAGGTTTACCTGGCTACTGCTGAGTTTGGACTAAATTCTGTTGAGGTCTCTGGAGGGTACTTCCACATGGCCAACATTTTCTTCCACCAGAATAAAATGGATGCAGCAAATTCTCTTTATACTGAGGTCGGTAGAACCAAAAATCATCCTCTGAGTTTTTCTCAGCTTTTTTTGGTGCTTTTTCCAATGTTTTTTCAATTTCCCTTCAATGAGATGATGACCATATCAAGTGTCAGTGTTGCCTTTTAGGATCAATCCCAGAAACCCTTTTCATACTTAAATAATTCTCTGAGTTAAAACCAGGAGACATTAATCTTGTAATCAGTTCAAAATTCTTAATAAAGTGTCTTCAGTTCAGGCAGCCAAACCTTGTTAAAAACCAGCTTTGCTACCATATTCTCTGTGTCAGGGGCTAGAGTCCCACCAGTACAGAGGGTCCCTGAGGAGTTCCTAAGCCAGGGAAGAGTGGGATACAAACAAGCCACCTAAAATTTACACTGGGTATCAGTGAAAAGTCACACTGATAGAAGGTCTTCAGAACAGACTGACCAAGCAAGGAAAGTAATAATTATCTAATTGATTTAATAACTGAAAAAAATGAGCCTTTATTTGTTTAAATCAATATTTGTGGAAATAAGGTGCTGGGAGCTGCAAAATCCACCACCGTTCCTGTCCCAAACTTCAACTCAACTAGCTTTTGGTAGATATTTTGGTTAGATTTGTTCAAGTTATGTGAAAATCCCTAATGAGCTGGAGAAGTGAGGGATTCCATCTGGGGCTATGTGGGAGAGGAGCAGTGCAATCCCTCCAGGAACATCCAGCCTAGCTCAGTGACCCGCAGGCACGCAGAGGGGACGGGCCGTGCAGGGACATTGTTTGTAGAACAACTGAATACCAGGGATTCACAGGAGTGAAATAATTCTCATGCTTCCTGCCAGGTGAGCAGCCTCTGGCATGACTGGCTGCTGAGCTCCCTTCACAGGCACCAGCAAGTGCTCCGGGCCCAGGCAGAAGCATCGCTGTTCTCCAAGGATGAGGAAGGCATCGAGGACGGGATAAGTAAGAGCTTCTATTGCTCCAAAACCTTCAGGAAGTGGGGGATTAAAGAGTCCCTGCACCCTACAGATCATGTTGGCAGTGTTGGGGTTGGCATGGTGTTTCCAGAGGCTGAATTTAATAGCAATGCCAAGTGTTCTTGATGTCAGTGCTCGGCAGATTGCCACAGGCCACTTCAGGAATGAGGGTGTTCCGTGGAAACACAGCTTTGCCCTTGCTGTTTGCATTCTCCATTTCACAGCTCCCTTGGCACCGACTGGAGCAAAGCAAGATTTGATTAATGGAATCATGGAATCATTTGGGTTAGAAAGGACCTTTAAAACCATCAAGTCCAACCATTCCTCCAGCACTGTCCTGTTCATGACTAAGCCACATCCCAAATGCCACATCCACGTGTTTTCTGAACACTTCCAGGCATGGTGACTCCACCATCTCCCTGGGCAGCCTGTTCCAATGTTTTACGTGCCTTTCCATGAGAAACTTTCTTCCTAATATTCCAAGTAAACCTCCCCTGGTGCAATTTGATACTTGAACATTCTCATTTCTCTGCAGCTCCTTTGTCTCCCTTTAATAATGGATGTGACATTTCAGCTCACTTAGGCAGGAGTACAGCTCCCTCCTGGAGCAGCAGGACATGATGGAATAGCCTGTACAGATAATTGAATGTATTAATCAGGAGAGTACTCTTGGGAGAAAGGCTGGGAAGTCTCTCACTGGCACATAAAGGTGCAGAAAGCATCAGTGTGCTCTTGGTACTACCTCAGGCTCCACTGAAGCCAGACCAGACTCTGGTTCTTGGCTCCGTTCTACTGTCTGTGCTAATAAGGATATTGTCAGTAAAGGGAATAACAATTTCTCTCCCTGGAATGTTCGAAGTCAAGTTGGACAGGGCTTGGAGTAACCTGATCTAGTGGAAGGTGTCCCTGCCCATGGCTGGGGGTTGGAATGAGATGGTCTTTAAGGTCCCTTCCAACCCAAAGCAGTCTGGGATTCTGTGATTATAAGAGAAACATTTCTGTAAATCCCATTTCCTGGCACTACTTCCATCAGGAGTTCCCAGAGTAGGAAGAACACTAAGGCGGGGCTACAGGAGACCATCTTTGGTGTGACAGGAGTAGAAAAATAGTTCTTTCCTGCAGCTGTTGTGACTCTACATCCTCTCTAAAGGCTGATCAACACAAACACTGACTGGATGAAAAGAGTCTTGTTCATGGGCCTGGAATTTGCGTGAAGCTGGGATCACAGAATCCCAGACTGGTTTGGGTGGGAAGGACCTTGAAGTTCACCTAATTCCCCCCCCTGCCATGGGCAGGGACACCTTCCACTACCCCAGGTTGCTCCAAGCCCTGTCCAGCCTGGCCTTGGACACTTCCAGGGATGGGGCAGCCACAGCTTCCCTGGGCAGCCTGTGCCAGGGCCTCCCCACCCTCAGACCATGTTGATGTTTGTAGCAGAAATACTTTGCTGTCTAGAAGAACCAGTTGGGCAGTTTTGAATCTATTCTCTTGCACAAATCCATCCATCAGAATCATTTTTTTCTCCATGTAGCTGAAGCCCAGCGTGAGGAAGGAATGCGGGTGCTGTGGGCAGTGCTGAAGGTCCGGGAACAGGGACCTCTGCAGCATCCCAGGGAAACAGCCCGAGTCCTGCATGCCCTGGCCATGATCCACTACCTGGGCCTGGATTTAGCCAAGGTAGGTTGTGTCTGAAAGGGTTCAGGAGAACTGGCCAACTGCTCTGCGGGTCATCCTATCTCCTGGACCTCTTGTTCCCCAGCACCTCTCCTGAGCCCACAGCGCTGGTGACCAAGGACAAAGTGCCTCATAGCTCTCAAGCCAAGGGCTTAGGTGGGATATTGGGAGGAAATCCTTCCCTGTGAGGGTGGTGAGGCCCTGGCACAGGTTACCGGCAGGCAGCTGTGGTTACAGGTTCTGTACAGGCTCTGGTTACAGAGGCTCTGGTTACAGGGTCTGGTTACAGGCAGCTGTGGCTGCCCCATCCCTGGAAGTGTCCAAGGCCCGGCTGAATGGGGCTTGGAGCAACCTGGTCTTACAGAAGATGTCCCTGCCATGGGATATGAGATCAGCTTTAAAGTCCCTTGCAAGCCAAACTATTCCATGATTCTGTGACCTTCACTCTGTCAAGACTGACAATCCTGGTGGATGTGTTTTGGTCTCTGCCAGACCAGTGGATCCTGCAGTTATCCACATTTTCTGGGTTCATCCTTTATCTGGGCTATCCTGGCAGTGTAGCTGCCTTTAGACCTGAGCTCAGGGGTTACACAGAGAGCAAGACCTGGGGCTCACAGACCTGTCCTTGAGCCAGACTCCCCTGAGTTCAAGGTTCAGTCTAATGGAGTCTGTAATTCCAGTTTGGTATCTGCATTCCTGTATCTTTCTGGCTTAAAAAATCACAGGTGACTAGTAACTTCTGTGCTTTACCAAGAATTGATTTTGGGAAAGTGCTGAGCAGAAACTATCTGGAAATGAGGCCCCTCTGTTTGGGATCAGAGCTCAAAACCCTGGGTTTCTTCAGCCTGGGTTTTGAGGAGTGAAAATACAGATGGTGAAAAATACCGTGTTAAAATATTAATGGTCTCTTCATTGTATTATAGAAAGCCACAACTATAGGAGTGTGTGGGAGACACAAACAAATTCGAATTTGTTTGAAAAAGGAAAAAGACAAAGCTTAATAATTGTGAGAGTGTCTAATTCCTGGAAGAGCTACCAGGGGAAATTATTTAGCTCCTTATCAAGAGAAATGAAGGATTTAGTTTAGAGTCAGTACAGGTGGTTTTTTTCCCTGACATAGCTTTGGGATTGTTCAGAGAAGCTGTATTAGACAGGAGGTGATGTCCAGCACGAGGGGCTGGGGTCAGTAATCTCCTGTCTGCACCACTGGATCCTACATATGAGATCTGCTGGCAGCTTTAGGCTCTCCTGTAAAGGAGCTTGTACAGGTCACCTCGGAAAGGGAGCCTGGATCTGCTCCAGGCTGCTCCTGCACTAAGCCTCAGCAGGTATTTAACTACTCCGTGAAAAAAGCTAGATTCCTGACAATTCCTGGGTGTTTCTTCTGTCCCATTCCAGGCCCGGGAGGTGGGGATGAAAGCCTTCGACCTGGCCAAGCAGCTGCCCCAGCAAGACTCTCTAGAAACCATCAGTCACCTGCTGGAGTTGATTAATGCCCAGTTTTCCCACACCACATAAAAACTGGCTCTGCCAGACCCAGGTGTTTGGCCAGGTTCTCTCTTATCCAGGTTCCTGAACACCACAAGCATCACAAGCCGTTGGTCCTTCCTGCTGCTGCCTCTTTCCAGCTGCGTCCCTGGCTGTCCCAAACTGTTTGGAAAATAAACATTTTGGTCCGAGTTTATCTTCATGTGCTGCTCCACCTCTGTAACCTCTCACAGAGTAACAGCACCAGGGTGAGAAACAAAAGCACCACGAACACACTGAATAAATCATTTATTGGCCAGGTTGGGTATAAGCAAACAGCCTCTCATAGCCTCGTGGTGGTTGTCCGGGAGCCAAAACAAGCTCAGATGTGTTTCTTATTGGTTTCCTGGCTTTTCTTGCCAGTTTGGTGAGGGAGATCCCACGGAGGAATACAGAGGGACACAGGGAAGGGCTAGGGTGGTGGACACCTGCTCCTGGGGACCTGGTTGGGCTTTACAAGCCATTGCAGCTCCCTCCAGAGCCCCTTCATCTCCAAACCAATTTCCAAAGAATCCCAGACTGGTTTGGGATGGGAGGGACCTTAAAGCTCATCCCACTTCACCCCCTGCCATGGGCAGGGACACCTTCCACTAGGGCAGGTGCTCAGAATTTTCTCTTTCTGCAGAGCTTCTCGTAGCTCTGGGCACTGAGAGACTCGTTCGTTCCACTTTCATGGGTAGAAGTTCCACAGGAAGAACTTCCATCTAGGAGGGACCACGGGAGGCATAAGGGACTCTAAGCAGTCTTGAGGGAAAGAATGAAGAGGCTCCAACTGGGGATTCTAACCTAAAGGAGATGTAGTTTCCTCCTGGCAGAGAGCTCACATCCTCTTGGATCTGCCACCAGCCTCGGGAGGAGGTGCCACCCCGAGGCCCATTCCCAGCTGGCTCCTGCCCCAGGGAACAGTGAGACCCCTCGGGACAGAGGTGACCCTGCTGGGGAGGAACAGGGCCACCAGAGCGGGGCCAGCTGCCAGAAGGCTCCAGAGGCCATGGGGAGTGTGGGAAGCACGGTGCAGCCGCCAGATTTCATGATCCCTCACAGCTGGGAAAGGGGAGAAGGGAATCTCGGCCTGTGCCGGCCTGAGCCCTGAGCTCTTGATTAAGGCTCATTTACTTCAGGAGGATTTATGAGGGTGTTTAATTGCCTCACCGAGTTGGGCTGGAATCAAGTGCGCTTTGTAAACGCTTCGTCAAGCTGGGGCCTGAGCAATTAGCAGCGATTGCTGCTGCTGGGGAAGGAAAAACCGCAGGTTCAGCCACGTTCCATTCCAGGGGGTGGGATAAGGCTGCTTGGGGTGCACAGCACAGGCCTGGGATCTATCTCCTGCGGGAGATGCTGGTGGTCTCTCCACCTCATCGGGTGTGGAATAACCACCTCCATTGGGCTGGAGATGCTGAAAGGGGCTGGAATGATCATCTCCATGGGGTGGGAGATGCTGGAAGGGGCTGGAACAACCACCTCTGTGGGGTAGGGGATGTTGGAGGACTATGCCTGCTGGCACAGTGCCCCAGGACACAAGGATTTGGGGCACCAGGGATTTGGAGCTTGGTCGTGGCTGTAATCCTTCTAGTGCTCCCAGGCTGAGCTGTGGGGTCGTGTGACTGCTCTGGATTTTCAACAAAACAAACCCAGACTGGAAGTGAAGGTTGTGCAGGGCTGAGCATCTCCTGGAGCCAGTGAGGAGAGGAGCCCTGGACACAGAAAGAACATTCTGGGGAGCTCTTAAAGACACTGCAAGAGCAATTTCCTACAACAGCTGTGCCCAGTGTGTGCCCTGCAGGGAAAAGAGCTACTTCAATAAATAGAAAAAAGCCTGAATTGACCAAGATCAGCATTTCTTTACCTGAAAATGTTCAGGCTTGAAGTTCTTGGCACCTTCTCATCTGAAGGGGGAAAAAAACCAAATCCACAGAGCAGCAGCAACCTCCTCCATCCCTTCCATTGCCCAGGTGCTTATGGCATGACCAAGGCTCTGTCCCAGGCCAGGGGAGCAGGTTTGGGATCCACAGGGCAGGACAGCTCCAGTCAGGTCCCCTCCGTGATCCCAGCCCAGGCTGCTCCAGGCAATTAAAATCTGGTTATACACCCAGAGCAGGTATTTTGCAACCTGGTGAGTTGTTCCCGTGGTGGAAAAGCTTTGCAGAGACACGGACTCTCAGACCCCCCCACCCCTGGCAGGGCACGGAAAGTCCGGCTCCAAGAAATAAAGGCACAGGACACCAGGGCTGGGTGGCTGCTCACATTCTCCTTTATTGTTCACACCACACACCTTCCCCTTGGCACTTCACTGCAGGGATTTGCTTAAAAAAACCCACACACACCCCCACAGCTTGGCGTGGCTGTGCCACAACCAGCTGAGCATGGGTATTTTTAAAGAGACTTATTTTACTCCCCCCTCACTTTATTTTCTTTCACATGTGGTCAAGTGTCATCACTTCCAAACCAGACAAATAAATTAAAAAAAAGATACTATTAAAAAAAACCCAAAAACAACAAAACAAAACAACCCTACATAAATCAAAAAAACAACCCTCCCTGTGGCTTTGGGAATGTGCCAGGAGTTCCCCCACCAGCTGCACTCAGGGAAATGCTTTTTTTGTGTGTATTTTCAGTTTTGTTTGAAAAGGACAGTATTTCTCATGTGTATTTTTTTTGTTTAATATACTACAGCCTGAAATTCAGTGCAATAGATATGACTACAGTGCAGAACTATACAAAAGTCATCCTAACCATGTACAAGCTTTGCTATAGAAACTATAACCTTTTTCTGTACCTTTTGTATACATTATACAGTGTGAATATAATCCAAGAATATTTACAGTACTTGGCTTGTCAAATCAGAAACACTATAACTTAAATGTCTACTATTAACAACCATTGAACAAAAATATATATAATATAAATATCTTCCAGTCTATACACAGAGCAGGAAACGGCTGTATCCATGTGGTGCTGGATTTTGGTGAGTTCCAGGATGGGGATGGTGATGGAGGGGGATGTTGTCATGTGCGGCTGCTGCTGGCGCTTCACTGTCGGGCAAATATTGCCGAGATTAATCCCAAAATTCAACAAGAACACATCCCCCCTCTCCCATTTTCCCCTCCCAGCTGGAATTCAGGCAAAAGGAGAGGAGCCTGCGACAAGGGATTGACCTTTCCAACCGATCCATCCGGACGGCTCCGTCCTCCACACTGCCCCGGGCGGGAGGTCCCCGTCCACGAACCCACCGCGGGGCTTGAAATCAAGGAGACTTTAAAAATTGACTCATTTTCTTGGTAGTTTTTTTTAAAAAAATATTAGATTTAGTCAATTTACGTGATTTTTTTTCCTCTATGATTAGAACATTAAAAAATAAGTTTCCAGCTTTTTAAAAACTTCCTCTACATGATTTTATGTTAAATAACTATCGCGTCGTTAATAAAAAACAGGGAATTGCCCTCCTGCTGGTGGGGGCTGCGTGTCTGGGTTTTAAAACACCTATCGGCTTTGAAATCTTGGACGCGAAACCAGCTAAAAAATAAAATAAAATAAAAATAAAAATCGTTCCTAGCAGAAAAAAAAAATAATAAAATAGGTCAGTCTGTCCCCAGTAAACCACTGGGGGAGGCTGGAGAAGGGGCGTCGGAGCTGGACCCCCCCCACACCCTCCTGCCTGGGGTCTGTACAAAGCGTTTTTAAAAGTCCCCCTGGACTCGGGGGGCGGTGGCGCCGGGGGTCCCGGTTACACCTGCGAGTCAGCGCCCAGGCTGTGGAACTCGTCCGGGGTCTTGTCGCTCTGGCCGCCCCCACCCTGCCGGAAGCCTGAGGCGATCTCATCGAAGGTCCGGCCTTTGGTCTCCGGCACCTTGAAGTAGGTGAAGATGAAGAAGAGCACGAGCAGCACGGTGAAGATGATGAAGACGTAGGAGCCACAGAGTTGCTGGGATTGAAGGGGAAAGGGGAGGTGAGCACATGGATGGAGGTCACAGAATCATGGAGTTGTTGAGGTTGGAAAAGCCCACCAAGATTAAGTCCAACCACCAACCCAGCACTGCCAGGTCCACCCCTAACCCATGTCCCCAAGTGCCACATCCACATGTTTTTGAGCACTTTCAGGGATGGTGACTCCACCACCTCCCTGACCACCCCTTCCATGAAGAGATTTTCTCATTATCCAATCTAAACCTCCCCTGGCACAGCCTGAGGCTGTTTCCTCTCATCCTGTCCCTTGTTCTCTGGAAGCAGAGCCCAACCCCTGCCCCCCCACCACTGCCCCCTCCTGTCAGGGAGTTGTGCAGAGCCAGAAGGTCCCCCCTGAGCCTCCTTTTCTCCAGGCTGAGCCCCGCCAGCTCCCTCAGCTGTTCCTGCTGTTCCAGACCCTTCCCTAGCTCCATTCCCATCTCTGGACACAGAGTGATGGGCCATGGCTGACGGACCAGCTGGTACTACCCTGCCCACAACTGCCATGGCCATCCAAGACCCAGGTCCTCCTTTCAAGGAACATCTTGAGTTCCATAAGGAACACTGAGTTGAGTTCCTGCTCCGGCCCCAAGTCCTTCTTCCCAAGGGATCTTAACCCAACCAAAACACCTCAGCCCAGGTTTTAGGGCTCAAGGATGTGGCCCTGGAATTCAACACTGGAATCCAGGAGCAGCATTTGGCACCAAGATCTGACACTAGAACCCCACACCAAAATCTGGCAATGAGATCCAGCACCAGGAACCAGCAATCAGACCAGGGATTTGGATTTGGCAGCAGGATCCAGCAATGCAATCCTGCACTGGAGTATGGCACCGGGATCCAGCATCAGGATCCAGCTAGACACTGTTTCTATCTCTGATCCAGAACTGGAATCTGGATCCACCCTGAACCAACACAGTCTGAGAGGGTGGGACTGAGACTCCTCTGGATTCCTGTGTTCCCAGTCACACCCTTTGCTCCCCCAGTATTCCAGCCATGATTACCGCAATGTACTGGAAGCCCATTCCCACGATGAAGTTGGAGGTCCAGTTGGAGAGCCCAGCCACGGCGAAAGCAGCAGGACGGGGGCCTTGGCTGAACAGCTCCGCCACGATGAACCATGGGATGGGGCCTGGGCCGATCTCAAAGAAGGCCACAAACCCAAAGATGGCCACAATGCTGAGGTAGGACATCCAGGGCATTTGGTCCTAGGCCAAGGGAGAGGGAGAAGGTTGGTGCCATGATGCGGACACGGCACCTGGACACCTCAGCTGGTGCTGGCAGAGAAGCCATGAGCTGGAAACTGGAATTCTGGGAGCTCAGGAGAGATGTGACAATGGCGACTGAGTGCTCAGCCATCACCTCAAGGAGGAATAAGCCCTTCCTCCTCTCCAACCATCCCTCCTCAACCTCCTCCTCCTCCTCCTCCTCCCAGCCTCCCCAGCACTCACCAGCAGGGCGAGGGCGATGGTCATGAGAATGGCACATCCGGCCATCCCCGCCAGCCCGATGAGGTGCAGGGTCCTGCGCCCAGCTCGCTCCACCACGAACAGCTGTAGGATGGACATGGTCCGTCAGCACCTCCCCAGCCTGCAGGAAAGGCCCCTTCTCCCACCTTCCCTGCAGAGACCCTGGTGGGGCCAAAACTCACTGAGACCACCGTGAAGGCTGTGTTCACCACGCCAGAGCCAATGGTGGCATAGACAGGCTGCTCCACCCCCGACTTCTCAAAGATGCTGGTGGAGTAGTAAAAGACCTACAAAGGGCAGGGAGGTGCCACAAGTCAGGTCCTGGAGCTCTGGGTGAACCAAGACCACTCCTGGCATTCAGACCCCACCCAGACTCACCGCGTTGATCCCTGAGAGCTGCTGGGAGAGCTGCAGGACAATGGCAATGAGGATGGGCTGGCGGTACATGGGTGAGCGGAACAGCTCCATGATGGTGACCTTCTTCTCCCTCATCATCTGCCGGCTCTCCTCCTTCATCTCCTGCAGGTCACTGCTCACGTCTGTCGTGCCTCGCAGCTTCTTGAGGACTGAGAGGGAGAGGTGGGGTCAGGAGATGCCAAAGATCCTCCAGAGTGCCAGGATGGGCCCTCCAGAGGAGTCACTCACCACTCTTGGCTTTGTTCTCCTCATTGCGGTTGATGAGCAGGAACCGGGGGCTCTCGGGGGCAAAGGGCAGGATAATGCACTGCAGCAGGGCAGGAATGAAGATGAAGCCCAGGAGCAGCGGCCAGAGAGAGTCATTTCCCATGATCAAGTCCAAACCAAACACCTGAGGAGGAGGAGAGGGATTGAGCCACCCATCCCAGCTGGAAAAGTCCTGGTTGGACACAACTCTGCAACTCAAGGTGCACTCCAAGCTGGGACATCCATTGGAAGGACTCCTGTGCTGCTTCCAGGTGGCCAACAGATGTCAATATCCTGATGCTGCCTATCCTGAACCTTCAGATCCCACAGCATCCCTGCTCCTGCTGAGCTCCAGCTTCACCCCTCCCACCCCAGCTCCACCTAAAAGGATGTGCAGATCCACAGCACCTCATCCCTGCAGGCCCTGATGAGTGTCAGGATCAAAAAAAGGGGGAACCTCCCCAAAATATTCTCCAGTGCTCACCTGTGCAATGAGGATGCCCAGGACGATACCAAGCTGGTGGAAGGTCCCTAAGGCCCCCCTCAGGGCAGTAGGGGACACTTCACCCACGTACATGGGCACGAAACCAGTGGTGAGGCCAGAGTAGAGGCCGATGACAAAGCGGCCAAGAATAAGCATCTCAAAGGAGAAAGCCATCTTGGAGAAGCCCATGAGGACAGCTGACACAAAGGCAAGGATGTTGGACATCAGCATGGAATTGCGTCTGGAGAGGGATGGATGAGAGAGGTGAGGAACACCAGGAGAACACCAACATCAGCCCTTGGCAGTCCTGGAATGCCAGGGCGGGGTGAGGCAGCACAACCTCCCCACTGAGGGATCCACCAGGGATCCAGGAGGTTCAGAGCTCACCTTCCAAAGCGATTGACAAAGAGCCCCACAGAGAAGGAGCCGATCATGCCCCCAACAGAGAAGATGGCAACAGAGAGGGACCAGAGTGTGGTAAGGGTGGCGGGGCTGATGGGCTCCTCGTATCGGTACAGCCATGTGCGGTTGTAGAAATCCTCAATCACCTGGAAAACAAGGAGAGAAATCAAACCACGTGCTGAACCCACCCCTGCTTCAGCCATGCCACCGGAGGGATGAGTCCCCACGGCCACGGCGGCTCACAAGACAATGCATCACCGCAGCCGCCAGCCGAGGCTCGGCTCCAGCCCAAGGGAGGGAACCTGCTGGGATACGTGGGGGAAATGCAGCCGGACGGGTTCTGGGCTCGCCCTGCCTAGAGAGGGAGAGACAGCGCTGCCAAAACTCGCCAGGCGGGCACGGGGAGGTCACACTGCTCCCCAGGGCAGGGCAGGAGCCAGAGATGCGCCGGCCCTGCGGAGGAAGGGGAGCAACACAGGGCAGTTCCCATCCCCTTGGATACTCCTGGAGTTGGATTTCCAGGTTTTATTCCCCCAAGAATTCCGTAACACACAATCTCTGCCATGGTTCTGCAGGACCATTATGCCAACACCCAGCACAGGCCTTGGTTTGAAACACCAAGAACAGTCTGGTTTGTGAACTTTAGGTGGTTTTATATAAATTTTGTATATTTTTATACACAAAATGTATACACTTATATACAAAATATATACCTTTATATACATGTTGTATACTTTTGATGTATTTTTAAAGCCAGCCCATCACTGGTAGCTTCACCAAGTTCCTGTCCCTGCCCATGCCTGGGAAATGGCCTAAATGACCCTCTAAAAGTCCCTTCCAACCCAAATCCTTCATAATACCATTATTTAAGGGTCACCCATCCCCAAACCACCACAGCAAAGGGCTCCATAAACATCCCACCAAGCCCAGCTGGAAGGAGCAGAAATTCCAGAGATTCCCTGCTCTGCTGGGCCTCAAATGGCTCCAAGATTTCGCTGCTCTGAAGGGTTTCACTCCCAATTCACTATTTACACCACTGTGCTTCACTTTCCACTTTTCCCATCAATCCAAGTCCAAACAGGCACCCTGGCAGAGACAGCACAAGAAATACACACTGGACTGGGTACAAGTCCCAGTAGTATCATTATTTTTCCAAGTTGTTCCTTTCCCAAAGCATATAAACCATTAGAATTTCAATATTTAACTTATTTCATTCCCTCCTGTTTCACCTGTAGGTTTGCATGCTTTTCCCCCTTTTCCCAGTATTCCCAAAATAAATATTTGACTGGATTATTGGAGAAGTCTGGGTTGGCTCAGGCTCTCAGTAGGCCCAGGGGGTTTCTGAAAATAACACCCCCCTGCCCCTTCCTCCTGAAAAAAGGGATGCTTTGAAGAACCCAATGTTTTTTTGGGAGAGGAGGAGGTGAGAAATGGGTTTAAAGGGAGAAGGATGGAAAAAAAAAAAAATCAGTTTCCCCAAGCTGGGGCTTTCCCCACCCTTTTCATCTGAGCATTGCGATGCATCCCCATCATGCAGCTCCATGAATCCCAAAACCAGCGCATTCCAAATCTGTTCCCTGATGCATCTCAATGCATCCGCATCCCAACTCTGCATCCCTGTGCATCCTCATCCCGACTCTTCACTCCAGTTTATCCCAGTGCATCCCCATCCTGTGCCCCAATGCATCCTGAGGCATTCCTGTCCCAGTCCTGCACCTCCATGCATCCTCATCCTGCATCCCAACTCTGTGCCCCAGTTTATCCCAATGCACCCCCATTCCAAGTCCAGTGCATTCCAATCCTGCACAGTAATGTGTCCCTATCCCAATCCCACACTTTATGTGTCCCCATCCTTAAAGCTGGGGTGACCCCCTGTGTCCAACACATCCTGCTGCCCAGGACAACCCCCATCCCACCTCCCCTCGTGTTCCCACACGGAGCATCCCAAATCCTTCCCCTCAACACTGGTGACTTGTCCTGCACCATGTGACTCCTCCTGGCCTGAGCCCAAGGGATTCATCCCCTAAATAATGAGGAAAACTGTGGCAACACCCATCAGGAGGGTCTGGATTTGCTGGGGGCTGCGAGCACCGGAGCTCAGTCCCACAGGAAGCTCACAGCTGATCCCTGCCCATGTCACCCGGAGCAGCCAGCTGGGAAAGGATGGAGAGAAATCCTTCAGTCCAGGGAAACAAAGCTTCTCCTGGGATGTGGCTCTGACCAGGGTGGTGATCACAGCATTCCTTCTTCCCACGGTGCCAGAGCTCAGGAAAATGAGGGCAGATGCCAGGGAGCAGCTCCTCAATGCAATTCCAGGGATTTCTCAGCTCCAACAGCTCAAATGCTGCTCCATCACCCATCTCCCAAGCAGGGTGCTCAGGGCCATCCAAGAATGGACATCCTCAACGTCGGACCAGTGTACGTGAAGGCAAGGAGGCATTGGCATATTTCAGGAGTCAGGAGGCCAGCAGCAGCACCCTGCAGGTTCTGGGTGGGAGCTGCAGCCTCCAGCCACGGGAATTGAATCCCAGGATTCAATACTATGTAATGCAACACCTCGAACAAATTCCTGGCTCCCACACTGATGGGGCCTGGGGAGTTTTTCCATAGGGTCTTCTCTCCCAGGAGGAGTTTTCTCAGTGCTTGAGGCAACATTCCAGAGGCACTCACTGGGATGGGATTAAACTCTGGCAGCTGGATCTTGCTCCGGTGGGTTGAATTCTTTGGAGTGGTGACACTCGGGGACAGCTCCACTCCGGCCAGAGCAGAGGCTGTCCCCCCACATCTTTATACCAGCACAAGAGCTGCGCCCAGGGAACACTGCAAGCACCACATGGGAATTCTGAGCTAAGTTTCCAAGTCTTTAACACCTCAAACAGCCACCAAATCTGTTTTGCATTGACCACGGGTATCTACCAGCAGCTGGAAGGTCCTGGCAGTACATGAGGGGAGGAGCCAACATCTCCTGCGCTCCATCCTCCTTACAGCACTTCCCAGCCAACCCTCTCTCCTACCGGGATGTTGCGTCCGGATGCAAAACTCTGAGACAGAGCTCTCGGTCGGAGCAGCCACTCGGGATGACTCAAACCTTAATTAACTCCCAGACCTGCACTAACAGCCGAGGTTAAAAGTTCCACCGGCCACACCCAGAGAGGATCCTGCAGGCACTGCTGGGATTTTTCCCAACAAAAACGCCAGGCAAGGAGGAAAGAAATTCTCCCGGGAAGGCTGAAGCTAAATAACTGCCTCTCAAATCCCATTACAGCCCTAAGCTGCCTAGCGGGATGTACTATTTTAGCCAGGCTGGCAGCAGAGGCTGGTTTGTTTTTGGACATGGTGGGGTGGAATTTTGCGACAGAGGGGCTGGAAATTCCCTGGGGAGGGTTCTGGGAGCACTCACCTTCTGCGGGGCGTTGATGACCCCAGTGTTGTATCCGAACTGGAGGGAGCCCAGCACCGCTCCTCCCACAGCCAGCATCAGGCGAGCCGTCATCTGCCGGAAAACAGGGAAAAGGGGTTAAATCTGAGATCCTCGCAGCCCTGTATCCCCCACCGGATGGGTGGGTGCTGCACGGGATGCTGGGAAGGCAACAAGTACAAATATTCAGAATAAAAGAGAAAACTCACTTTTTTTGGTGCTAAGGAGGAAAAATAATTACAAAAATGTCATTTTGGGGGTTAAAAATACCCATGGTTTCGGGGATTCCAGGAATTTTGGCCCTGGAGTGGGCCAGAGGTGTTGTTATCGGGGCTCCAAGGGTCCCCTCAGAGGCTCCACGTGACCATCAGGCTCCAGGCCAGCACCGGCCGCTCCCGGGGCACGGCGGAGCCTCTGTGCGCTCCTGGCCGAGGATGCTCCGGGAAGCAGCCGCTAACAAAGGTTTTCCATCGGAGTCTAATTAAGAGTCACTGAGCAAAATCCTGGTTAGCTGGCAAAGCCTTCCCGAGCCTCCTCTTCCTCTCGCCTGAGCCGGAGCAACAATCAGAGCCTTGTTCAGGAGCGGGGTCACGGCAGGCCAGCACTTGGGCCACCTTCGTTAGCGGCCCAATTATCCCATGCAAGAGATTTTCCCAGCACTAGAACCAGGATCCGACATTCCCACTTAATCAGCTTTGGGATGAGCCACGTGAAATTTATAAACCCCTTAATTTGAGGGTGGGGGTTCCTCCCTGAGTATCAATATGTCACCCCAAGGATGTTCCCAGGGTGTCTTGGATTAATATTCCCAAAGGACTGATGCCTCAGATCCCATCTAAATGAGGAGGGGTGACTCCAACTTCTCTCCCTCCAAAAGGATATTTTTTATATTTAAGAACCATTTTCCTCTTTCTTTTAATAAATAATGGAATTAATGCTGCTCCCTGACCTTGCCACTCCAGCCACCACCTCCTCTGCGTGAAAGCTCCCAGGGAAAAAGCAGAGGGAATGAAGCCAGGCCCATTAATGAAGCTCATTAATTAGGCTTGGCCCCAACACAACTAATCAGGGAGGTTTTGGCACTTGGATTTGGTCGGTGCTTTGGAGTAAATCCACCCCGAGGAGAAAATGCCGTGTTTGGGAGGGCACGAATGGGCTGGGAAGTTGGTGGTGTCCCAAAAAAACCCACAGAAAAAGCCCCAAAAACCCTACAATTCTAACTGTGACCTTATCCATCCCCCAAAGACCTAGGATGGGAATGCTGAAAGCACCTGTTGCTTGGGGAAACCTTATTAAAAAATTAGGGATTTAGGGGATTTGAGTGGGTTTGGGGGGAACTGGGAGGTTTGGGGGGTGGGGTGATTTTCCTTTGCTTTTCAGGGATCACCCTGATTTATTTGGGTCCCAATTTTGCCTTTTCCTGGCTAAAGGGCACTCTGGGAGCTGGCAGGCACTCTCCTAGGTAGGGCAAGCACAGGTGAGTCATGGCTCTGGGGATGGGGATGCGGCAGTCGCATGAACTTTGTTCCAGGAAGGTGAGAGGTAACAAACCCTTGATGCTCCCACACCAGCNAAAAAAAAAAAAATCATTTTTCCATTTTAACATTTGGCAAAAGGGAACTTTTCATGGCTAATAAAAAAAATTTAAAAAGTGAATTAAATTCCAGAAAAAAAACTTGTATTTTGATTATATTCCAGCACTTTGAAGATATGAAAGGGTAAAACTAGCAGGAAAAATGCTTTTTGGAGGCTCGTCCCGAGTAGGGTCAGGGTGAGTCAGCTCCTTCTGCTCCCTTTCCCAGTTCCAAACACGCTGCCCGGCTCTGATCCGGGAGCCTTTCAGCTTGAACTTTGCCATTAAAGGCAAGTTTGGGGGGAAAAAAATAATTAAATAAATGGAAAAGTCAATTTTTAAGGGCAGCTTTGCCCAGGCAGCTCCTTCCAAACCTCACGTGGGGCTGTGGGGAGATTTTTTAACTCCTTGCAGGAAAAAGCAGCTTTATCAGGAATTTTGGGACAAATTCCTTCTTATTTCCATAAAATAAACTTATTTAAGCCCGGCTAGACCCCAAACTTCTGGTTTTATCCCTAATAATTCCTCTATGTTATAGGAAAGCCAGAATTTTAATAAATTTATAGTATTTGTTTTCTTTTTAGCTGCTTCCTGCTTCCTCCCCAGCTCCAACACGGAAGCCAGGACGCTTGGAGGAGGATCCGAGGAGGGGAGCAACAGGGCCCCCCCAAACACGCTGCCTTGGGCTTTACAACTCTATTTTTAACTCTTTCTTTTTTTTATCCTCCAGCCTGGAAGGACTTTGGGATACAGCCCACCTCATGGATCAAGGGAATGAATAATCCCTTTAAAAGCAAAATAATAATAATATTAAAATATTAATATAAAGACATTAAAAGAGTGGCCCAGCAGGAAATTCCAACATTTTCACTCCAGCATAGAGGATTTTGGGATGCTGCTGCCTCATGGAAAAAGGGAAACCATAATTCCTTCAAAATAATTCTAAAAAAGTGTCCCAGAAGGTATTTCAACTTTTTTTCCTCCAGTGCAGGAGTATTTGGGCAATTTTGGGATGCTGATTGTTTCATGCATCAAGTGAAATAATAATTTCTCTAAAAGCAAATTAGCAATAATATGTAAAAAACAAAGGTCCCAGGAGGACATCCCATTTTTTTAATCCAGCATGGAGGATTTTGGGATGCTGTCTGCCCCGTGGAGGAAGAAAAATCAATAATTCTTTAAAAATCAAAATAATAGTTAAAAAAAAAGAGGGTCCCAGGAGGGAATTTTGGGAAAATCCACATGACAAAGACACAATTAAAATGATCCATGAGGATTTAAGGAGCAACCCAGAGGCTGTTCCCGAATGGTCCCATCCAGGGATGGAAGAGGGTATGTGAGCAGTGGTTGCAGCCCCTTGCGCACTGATTTGCACATTCCCGGGAGCGAGGGCACATGAATAACACGGCTGCAGCTGCCGTCCCAACCCGGGACCCCCACCAAAAACCAGGAAAAATCTACTCCAAACCCACAGGAGGGGATTTAAAGCCAGAGAATTTGGGGGTCACACAGGCACTGTGGGGACCAGGTGGGATTTGGGCTGTGGGAGAGAACCGGGGGGGATGGGAAGAAGCATTGGACTGGCGGAATTTGATTTTTTATTTATTTTTCTTCCCTACTCAAAGGTCATCCAGGGACGGCGACACAATCCCGGCGAGTTTTGCAACTGCGACAAGCATGGGAGACGTTTTTGCATGGAATGAGCTGGAAAAAACACACAGAATGTGCAAACCCCCCTATCCTGGGTTAATAATATTAATTATTAAATATAAAGGGGGTTGGGGAGGGGAGTTTGTCCCCCACCTCCCAATCACCAGCTGCTTCCTTGAAAAATCCCTTTTTTTTCCATGCAAAACACATTCTGGAGGGAAGTGTTTCCCATCAGCGCTCGGCAAATCATCCCTGCGATTAATTATCTTTACAAAAATTGATAATTTCTAACCCAAATCCATGCAAGGCAGGGGGTTACAGAGCCGGAAAAGCAGCGGGAACGCGACTCGGGCTCCATTCGGGAAGCCGGGAGTTAAGTGTGTCGGATTTCTTGGGTATGAGACCAAATTTGTGTTTAATTCCTGCCCCCATCACCGCGCTGCCGGCCGGCACGTTCCAGGCTCCCACCCCCAATCCCACCACTCATCCTGGAAAACTGGCGCTGCGGGCGAGTTGGCTCGGAATGAAATAATAAAAAAACAGGAGATAGATAGATATTGATATAGACC
>VZTF01007685.1:57214-87260 GCA_013397755.1 Cnemophilus loriae | reverse complement strand
TGTGTGAGTGTGTGTGTCTTCATGTCTGTGTATGTCTGTGTGTGTGTGTCTGTGTGTGTGTGTGTGTGTTTCTCTGTGCACGTGTGAGTGTCTGGGGGTGTGTGTCTGTGTGTGAATGTCTCTGTGTGCACGTGTGTTTGTGTGTGTTGGTGTTAGTGTGGGGGAGGAGTGTGTGTGTGTGAGTGAGTGTGCAGGTGTGTGTGTGAACTGCGTACACGTGTGTGAGTGTGTGTGTGTAAACACGTGCCCATGAGTGCGTGTGGCTGCACATGTGGCGGGTGTCGGGGGTGAGTGTCACTGTGCGTGTGTGTGTATGTAAGTGCACGTGTGTGTGTGTGTGTGTGAGTGCAGGGGGTGTGTGTGTGCTGCATGTGTGTGTGTGCACAGATCTCGGTGTGTGAACTGTGTGTCGATGTTCATGTGTGTGACTGTGTGTGTGCAGGTGTGAGCACGTGAGTGGCATGTGTGTGCACGTGTTTGTGTGTGTGCGTGAGTGTGCAAGGGTGTGCGCTCCTGTACACGTGTGTGAGTGTGCAAGGGGCTGTGTGGCTCTATATGTGTTGCAAGGGTTTGCACACGTGCGAGTGTGAGTGTGCAATGGGTGTGTCTGTGTGCACACAAGTGTGCAAGGGGTGCATGGCTGTACATGTGTGCACGAGTGAGTGCACACCTACATGTGCCTGGCTCTGCCACCCCTGCCCCAAAACTCCCCTTTTTCCCCCAAATTCGTATTCAAAAATCATTAAAAATCACTAAAATCCTAAAAAGTGGATGGAAAATGCAATTCCTCTCATTGTTCCTGTAAAAAAAAAGAAAAAGAAAAGTGTTGGGAAAAGTGATCAAAAAAAAATGAAAAAAAGACCCCAAAATGAAAAAATGCACAAAAAGTGAGCAAATATTGAAAAAACATTCCAAAAGCACGAGAAATTATTGTGCAATAATTGCACCACTAAAAGGTAAAAAGAGAAGGGAAATGGCAAAAAATGAAAAAAAGTTGACTAAAAGTGGCACAAAAATTGAAGAAAAAGGGAAAAACATTTTTAAAAAGGAAAAACAGGAAAGGAGAAATAAAGCACAGAAATGTACAAGAAATTTTAAAAGCCAGGGAAAAAATAAAGCAACAATGCAAATATTGCACCAAAAAAACCTTTTAAAAAAAACCACACACGCAAAAAAAGGAATAGGAGCAAATATTGTGCACCAAAATGCACAAAAAATTAAAGAGCAAAAAAATGGGAGGAAATACAAAGAAAGGGCACCAAAAGAGCAAATCCCAAAAGCACTAAAAAGGCAAAAAAGGAAATTGCGCCAAAACACAGAAAAGCGACCATAAATATTAATTTTCTTTCCTAAAGCTGCCGGATTTTGCCCCAAATTTGGCTATTCCAGGCAATTCCTCACCTGTGAATGCCACTAAATATCTGGTGGATCCATCCCAGCCCCTCTTCCCCGTTTTTGCCCACCCCAAGGCATCCGGGTGGGGGTTTTGCCGAGTCGGCGTTCCCGGCGGGACCCCTCCCCGGCGCCGCGGGAATGCTGATGGAGGGAAACGGCCGGAGCGGGATAATCCCGGCGGGGCCGAGGGGCTGGAGGGGATTTAGGGGGATTTGCTCCGGGGAAAAGGGTTAAAATAACACCGGGGGGAGGGCAGGGGGGAGCCCAGAGGCCACCGGGATGGGCTCGGCCATTCCAAGGATCCGGGTTTTGCTGGGGATCGAGGCCGCAAGGGTGGGCTCAGGGAGTCCAGTGGTGCTGGAGGACAGGGACAAACGGATGGGATCAGCCTTTCCAAGGGATCGGGGTTCTATTGAGGACAAGGGATCATAGGGATAGGAGCAGCCTCTCCATAGATCCGGATTGTGTGGAGAACGCAGACAAAGAGATGGGCTCAGCTCTCTGTCCTCGCCCCTTTCCCACCACAGATTTTGGCTTTGACGCCCCCAGCACAACTCCCCATGCCCACCCCAGGGACGTCTCCCTCAAACTGTCCTCCCCAGCAGACGAGGAAATCCAGGCTCCCGATCCCTTCGATCCCTTCCTCATGCTGCATCACTCCTGACAAGCTTGTTATCTCACGGCCTCTCCCATCCCGACCCAGTGCCACCCTCAGGAACATCAGGGACACGCAAGTCCTGGTGACACACGGGATTTGGGGAGGGGATTTGGACACAGCTTCCATTTTTTTAGGCAAAGTCCAGGCTGGAATTGCCTTTCCAGGGATGTTTTTTGGGGTAATAAAACTGGCGTCACAGGATGCGTCATGGGAGAGAATTTGGCTTTTCTGGGACTTGATGCTGTAAACCAAAAGTCCTGGATTATCCCTTAAAATATAGGGAAACCGAAGAATTAGTCCCCCAACGCTGAGCATCCTTGGGATGGAGTTAAACCACTCCAGCGGGGAATTTATTTCAATATTCCCAGTGTCCTCCAACATGTTTGGCCCTCAAGGAGCTTTAAAATATTTCCCTGAGCCATAAAGTTGGGTTTTATCCTTTTAAAGTCCAGGCAAAAATCCCCAAAAATGAGATTTCCGAAACTCCACCGTCCCAATTCCTCCAAATCTCAAAAAAATGACAGAAAAAGTATGCAGGAGTGCATAATTCCGGTACAACAACCTCAGTGCCCAACAGCTGGAGTAGCTGCCAACATCTGCCTGGCGCCACACCCCAGTGATCCCGCCATCATTCCATGAATTGGGTCAATACAGAGTGTTTTTCCCGGCGTGAGACTCTTTGAAGGTGTGGGCTGATCTGCGGTCGGGTCACCCGCAAAACCTCAGCCCACCTGATGAAATTGGGGATAAAGTCCATCCGGAAATAGGATTTGTCATAAAATTGGGTTGGGCAACAGCGACACAATATCCACAGAGATTTCAGCCGTAATTAAAATGTCCTGTCTTGGCTTTTCCATTGGGATTTTGAGCAGCTCCCATAAAGAGTTTTGGCTCCTTATCTGGGGATTGCTCCTGGAGCCTCCTGGTCCAGATCTAGGGATGTGACAGAGCTCCTGAATATCCTTATTATTTGGATTTAACAGCTGGATCTCCTTGGATTTCACTTTTTATCCTTAAACCTGGATTAGCTAAACCCCAGGGATAGTAAAACTGGGATTAAAGTGAATTAAACCCTCCAGTCCTTGGGTTAGAGTGGAATGGAGAAAAGTTCAATTTCTGAAAAAGCAAGAACACTGATCCAAATAAAATCAATTATTATAATTTAATGTATCCCAATTAATAAATAAAAAGTTTTCCAGCCCAGGCAGTGACTTCCTTGTCCTAAACTGACCTGTTTTTTTCTGGCTTTTCACTCAATAAACACAACAAAGATGAGAAAACAAAGGGAATTTCTGGTTTATCTATGAAAAGGGGAAAATTACCCCCCAGTTCGGGCTCTTCCAAAGGTGGATTTTCCATTTCATCTCTTATTTTGCATTTTTAGGGCACCACAACATGGACAAAAACATGGGGAGAAAAGAGGTCGGGGCTAAAAATAACCGGGTGAGTCACGTCCAGCACTGGGAGTGTTGTGCCGACGGAGCCAGAGCTGAAACCCATGTGAGGAGGAGAGGAAAAAATCCATTTTCCCTTCGGCTTCACACGTTCATGCATGAGGATTCCCAGTCCTTCTCCAAGAAGAAAGAAAAAGTGGGATATATGGAGATATACGTATACATATATAATCCTGCTTTTCCCATTCCAGAAAACCACTTTGGATTTTCCAAAGAACACCTAAAACAGCTGAAACAGCAGAAAAATGGGATTTTCCCCCATCATCCATAATATTATGATGAATTAATTCCCATTTGCCTATGATTTTTCTCCTTGGGGAGCTATTTCTGGAGTCAAGGGCTGTTAATGACAATAATTAATCATTAATGATTATAAGTGGATAATGGCCACTACTGTGGCTTCATTTACAGGGATGTTCCCTCTTTTGTTTAATTTTTGGGTTAATTCTTTGATTTTATTTCATCCCATTGCCATGGTGTGGAGGATGACATAAGGGAATTTTTTTGGGAGAGTTGCTGCGTTCTTGGGATTCAGTCACTGGGATTTTCTCCACTTGGGGAGGAAAAGGGTGGAACAGGGAGAAAAAAAAGGTGGGATAGGGAGAAAAAAGAGATAGATTACAAAGAAAAACAGTGGAATAGGGAGAAAAACCAGAAGAACAGGGAGAAAAAAGGAGGAATAGTGAGGGAAAAAAAAGTGGGACAGGGACAAAAAAAGGCGGAATAGGGAGAAGAGGTGAAACACGAATTAAAAATAAAAGGTGGAATGGAAGGAAAATAAGAGTGGAATGAAGAAAATGAGTGGAACAGGGAGAACAAAGTGGAATAGGAAGAAAAAAAGTGGAAAAGCGAGAAAATGAGTGGAACAGAGTGAAAAAAGGGTGGAATAGGGAGAAAAATGGAAGGATTAGAGATAAAAAGGAGTGGAACAGAGAGTAAAAAAAAGGGTGAGACTGACAAAAAAGGTTAGATCAGAGAGAATAAAGGTGGAATAAGGAGAAAAAAAAGATGTAATAGGGAGAAAATGGGTGGAATAGGGTGAAAATAGGTTGGAAGAGAGAGAAAAAAGGTGGAACACGGGGAGTGGGGGGGAAAGAGTGGATTAGCGAGAGAAAGGGCGGAATAAGGCCATTTTTGCCTGTTTCTGCCACTCCCGGCACATTCCCAAGGTCCCAGCCCTGGCCCGCGGTCAGAGCACTCCGGGCTTTGGAAATCCTGCAAGAGTGGGGAGGGTGTGCCAGAACCCCCAGTACCTCAAAGGAGCATCTTCCCCGCTCCAGCATCACCATCCCGGTGGGAATCCACCCACACCTGCTCAGATTTAGGAATTTTCCAGGTTTGGGGGGGATTTTACAGCAGCCGATCAGAGCATCCCACAGAGAAATCCAGTGTTTGCTGCCAGAGTGATGAATTTCTTTACAGGCAGATTTTGATCTTCCCGTCCCATATTCCCTGCCAGTCTTGAAGAACCCCTAAATCCTGATTTTTCACTCAAAATAGCCCAATTTGCCAAATGTAAGGCATCCTGACGACCCTGGAGCTGCCGGTACGGAGAGATCCTCCTTCCGCACATTGGCATCCCCGGAATGCCCGATCATTCATGAGGAGCCTGGAAAAGGGCTGGAGGAGGACTTTGGGGATGAATTTTAGGGGATTTGGGGTCAGAGGGTGCATAAATGTTGGGTTTGAGGGTGAGAACGTTGTTGGCCTGTAAGCCAGGTGCTGCCGGAGGGTACAGGGTGGTCCACACATCCCACTGCGGGTGGAGAAGGAGATCCCATCTTTTGGGATGCTCCATTTTCAATTCATTAATTTAATAATGATTTTCCTCTTCCTGCACAAGGTACATTTTACCCCCCGGGCCCACGAAAAGCATGTGAGTGCAGGTGGCTTTGGCATTCCAAGCTGGAAAACACTAGAAAGGGAAAGAAAAGCCCCAAAATCCTAATTTCTTCCATTTAAAACCCCTGGGGCTCCAGACAAGATGGGCTTTGCCTCCCCCTCCCTTGCTGGACTGGGAAGTGCCCAGTTTGAGCACTGGGAATGGGTCAGAGCAGGCTCCATGGGCAATTCCCGCCCCGCAGGAAGGAGGATTAATCCCCATTACCTAATTAACTGCCTGAATAATAATGAGTCAGGTCTTTGTGTGTCATCAGCCTTTGGCTGCAGGGACATGTTGGAGACAGCGAATGCGGCTCAGCAAATCCAGGAGCTAAAAATTCCTCCGATCCCCATTTTCCCGGGGAGGGAGCAGCTCTGCAGGGTGGGGCCGGGGGCTCTGTCCACCCAGGACAATGCAGCTCAACTTTTTGGGATCATTGTCCTTCCAGGACAGTGCAGTTTTATTTGCGGGACTTCATAATTCCAGGAAAATTAAATTCAAATTTTTTGGGATCGTTGTTCTCCCAGGATGACACCATTTGATTTTTGGGGGATATCACCCTCACAGGGTAACTAGATTTGATTTTTGTGGGGCCTCCCATCCTCCCAGAATGATATAACTTGATTTTTTGAGGAATATCACCCTCCCAGTGTGATGCAATTTACATTTGGGTGGGCAATATGAATTTTTGGGAAGCGTGACTCTCCCAGCACCAGGCAATTTGAATTCTGAGGGGGTCATAACCCTCCCAGGACAACACAATTTGAGATTTGGAAGGGGTAACACCCAGCCAGGCTTATAAAATTTGATTTTGGGGGGGGGTCGTCATTATCCTCCCAGGATAATGCCACTCCGTTTTGGGGGGCATCACCCATCTAGGATCATGGAATTCAAATTTTGGGGGATTATCATCATTCCAGGACCATGCAAATTGATTTTTGAGGAGGTGGGGCATCAACCTCCCAAGGGGATGAACTTTGACTTTTGTGGGGATATAGCCCAGCCAGGACAATGCAATGGGATCTCTGGGGGGGTTACCCCCTGGATTCCCAGGACACTGTAATTCACTTTTGGGGGGATCATTACCCTCCCAAGATAATGCAAACAGACCTTTTGGAGGGTACCATCCTTCCAGGATGATGCAATTGGATATTTTGGGGATCGTCACCCTCCCAGGACAACACAATTCAGTTCAGGGGGAGGTTATCAGCATTTCCAGGATGATGCAATTGGATTTTTTGGAAATAGCACCCACCCAAGACAATGCAACTTGATTTTTGTGAGGTTCTCCCAACATCCCTCCACATTCCACAGCCTCACCCGCCCTCTCCATAACCCCATTCCCCAAACTCATGATTCAGCAGCTCCCGAAAAACCCAGGAGGCAGATTACAAACTCCTTTCCAAGTGGGAGAAGAAGAAAAGCCATGCTGATGGCTTGCTTCCAAAAAATCCCCAAACCTCCCCAAAAATGCCTCTGTCAGCTCAGGGATTTAGTGAAATATTTTTTTCTGCTTTATAAATAATCTGGAATAAAAGGTTGGATCAACATTATTGTTGTTGTTGTTGTTGTTGTTGTTGTTATTGGTTTTGTTGTTGCTGTTGCTGTTGTTGTTGTCAGCATCGATGGGAGTGACAATACAGATGTTACAACCCTTTCCTCATGGATTTGGGGATATTTTTGCTATTTTTGGGGGTGATACAAAGCCATTGGATGAAAGTGATGGAAAATATTTCCAAAATCTCTGGCCTTGGTGGATTTTCTGGCGGTGCTGGGTCACCATCCCCCTGCTTCTCCCAATTAAGAGAATTAAGGGAAGGAAATTGGAAATGCGGCCCCCGCTGCCCCTCGTTGGGAGCAATTAAATTCCGTGGGTTAATGAGCAGGATTTAATTAGGAAAAGGGAAAGGCTCCACTCATTAGATGGAAGTGGAGACAACAGAGTAGGGGGCTCAGACCCCCCAGAAATGGGGGATGATGGGGAGGCTCTGGCTGTGGAAAAGGGGGGATCAGTGCTGTTTGGCATGGAATTCCCATATTTGGGGGCTTTCCCAACTGGATTTGGCCAAGGAGATGCCAAGAGCCTTTTTGTGCCATATCCAGGCGTTCTGCAGGTTTAAGGATTTTAAACCCAAGTTTGAGACTCTAATGGATCTGAAATTCACTGATGGACAAACTGGCTCTGGTATCTCCCCAGGTGGATTTTCCTTCCCCATTCCTGGGGATGTAAATGGGATGGGGGCAGGTAAAAGACCTGAGGATGTGCCGAAGGGTGGCCAGCAGTGCCCGGCTTTATCCCAAATATCCCCCTGCACCTTGGTCCTACGTCCTCCAACCCACCATGCACTTGTGTAAGCGTCTCCTGCCGTGTTCCCAAGCTTCCCTTCCCCCACAATCCCATGCAGGTGAATCCATGGAATTCCATGCAATCCCAGTGGAATCTAATGCAATCCCATGCAGTCCTATGGATTCACCTGATGAAATGCCATGCAATCCCATCAATAATCCCATTCAGTCATCCCAAGGAGTCCCATGCAATTCCATGGAATCCCATGCAATCCCGTGCAATCACCGCATGGAATTCCACTAAATACCATGTAACCAACCCATGCAATTCCCATACAATCACCACAAGTAATCCCATTAAATAACTTCTAACCATCCCATACAATTATTCCATACAATTCCCATGTAATCCCTGCAATCCCATGCAAGATGATGAAACTGCATGCAATCATCCCATGAAATCCCATGTTATTCCTGTGAAATTCCCATGCGATCTCAAAATCCAGCTCCCACGGGCAGCAGCTCTGCTGCATCCTGTGGGAAGTGTGGGATGGAGCCAGGGCAAAGCCCCCGGCACTGGTTTTTAGCACCGAATTCTTTGCATAAGGAGATAGGAAAATGCTGGAAAAGTGCTTCCCAGCACGTCCCGGCATGCCGGGGAACCGGCCCGGCTGCAACCGTCCCAGTGGGATTGGGGGATGCCCAGAACATCCCATAAAGTCCAAAAACATCCCCCATCGGGGTTCCTTGGGTGTTTCAAGCCACAATTTTGGGAGCGAGGATGTTCAGCAATGCACACCAAGATGATAAGCAATGACAGCAGGATGGATCCGAATTTTTGAGAATGTCAAAGCGAGGTCACTGTGGATCTTGCCGGGGCTTGCCCATTCCTATGCAGCCACTTTGATCTCTTCCACACTTTTCAGTCTCTGAAATTCCTGTGGCTTTTGAATTTCACTCTGTATTCCCCAACCTGGGATTTCAGATGAATTTTCCCCCCTTTTCCACAATTCCTGGCTCATTGAGGGGGTTCAGCATTTTAGGGCTTCACCCCCATTTCCCACGGACCTCCCAAAAATGTGGGTCGGTCAAAAAATCTCTCCCTTCCCAAACCCAAGGTCAAATCCTGGCAACACCCTCCCGAAACCACTCCAGCCTGGAGCTGCTGGGACCTGCCCTGCTTGGCCACCGCAGCCTCAAACTTTAGGGGGTGGGGTCAGGTCACGGCTTGTTGCCGCCTGTTGCAGGAGTCCAGGCTGGCTTAGGAAGCCTTGCTCTGGATCCAAGCGAACGCTGAGTCCAGGGAAGCTCATGACATGGACAGGAACCATTTCCCAGTTGGAATGGGTGGGGGGGGGGCATGGGAGATAAAGGAGATTGCAGGGTGAAGGACATCTCCGGGGTGAAGGACATCCATGGGGTCAAGAACACCTGTGGAGTGAAGGAAGTTCAGGGAATGAAGAACATCTGCAGTGTAAAGGACCTCTATGGGGTGAAGGACATTTATGGGGAATGAAGGACATTCCATGGAGGAATGAAGGACATTCCATGGGGTGACAATGAGCAGATGTCCTGGAGCACCATTTGAGCAGGGTCCCATTGAGGGGTCCTGCACTGGGGACACTCGGGGACAGGTCACTGTGGAGTGGGATTGGAATTTGGGGTGAGGCCCCAGCGAGGGTCCAGCAGCGCCTCCAGGCTGTGGGAGCAGCAGGAGCAGGAGCAGGAGCAGGAGCAGGAGCAGGAGCAGGAGCAGGAGCAGTTCCTTCCTCATTCCAAACCCTTGCACGAGGGCGGGGTGGGCGTGTGCTGGCCTGACGCGGGCGATGGGCACCGTCTTGCCCGGGAGCTGCCTCCTCCCCGCCTCCACCCCCTCTTTGCCCGTTTCTTGGGATGCTCCAGAGCTGGATGATAGAAAAAATCCCTCAAGACTGGGAAGCAGCATCATGTCCGAGACCTTTCCCCAGGGTGACGCTCCCCGGCAACAACCACCGGGCTGAGGCGTCTCCCAGCTTCTGTATCCTCCAATGTCCCCACATCCCACCTGCTCGCTCAGGAGCCAGATCTAGGGAATTTGCTCGCAAAAGCCTCACAAATGTTCCCAGCCCCCAAGCCATGGGTGCCAGTGCTGGCTGTGGATGCTGGGAGATCATCCAGCTCAAGGCCCTTTTTTTGATGGACGTATTTTGAAGTTTCCTTTCTACAGGACTGGGACAACCTAAGGAAAATGGGAATGCTGGAGGCTCCGGTGGGAGTCGGGGATGGGGGCTGGCATTGCATGGCCTGGCTGCCCCCACAGCCCCTCACACGGGGGCTCTTTCACGCTCCCTTTGCACATTTCCTGCTCACACTCACACCCTGTTCACACTCACCCCTTTATACACTCACTCTTCACACACTCACTTCCTGCTCAGCTCACTCTGCACTTGCTCCCTTTGCACACTCGCTCCCATTCCAAGCCTCTTCCCCTTGCACACTTGTTCCTCTTGCTCCTCTGTCCACACTCTCTCCCTTTGCACACCTACTTCCCGTGCACACTGCGGACTCATGCTCCCCTTCCGTGCTTGTTCCTTTCGGAAGTTTGCTCCCCTGGAGCACATGTTCCCTTTGCACACTCGTCGCTTTGCACGTTTGTTTCCATGTTTTTGTTCCAATATGCCCTTGCTGTCCTTGCACGCTTGGTCCCTTTTCCCACTCGCTCTCCCTCTGTGCTCTCTCCCCTTGCACACTTGTTCCCTTTCCACTCTCACTCCCTTTGCTTGTGCAGTCCCCTTGCACACTCAGGCCCTCTGCAGCTTGGTGCCCTTCTAGGATTGTTCTCCTTGCACACTCACTCCCTTCTACACTTGCCCCTTGTGGACACTCACTTCCCTTGCTCATTTGTTTCCTTCATATGTGTTCTCCCCTTGCACACTCCCCATTCTCTTGCACACTCGCTCCCCTCCATACTCCTCATTCTCTTGTACACCCTTCATTCCCTTCCACACTCCTCGTTCCCTTCCACACTCCCCATTCCCTTTTGCATTCTCCATTCCCTTCTGCATTCTCCATTCCCTTGCACACTCCCTGCCTTGCACACCTGCTGCTCACAAAGAGCCATGAGGCCAAATAAACCCAGGGAAAGGTTTATTCCTTTTGCCCCTGGAATTCCCAACCCTCCCCCAGTCGCGGGATCGGGTGGTGCAGGCCTGATCCCCTGGCCTGGAGCTGTGTTTTACCCCCATGCTGCAGAATCCCAGATTTGGGGTCCCTCCAACAAGGACTGAAGACCCTTTCCCACACACTGGCCCCCCCAGGGTTATTTTCGCCACCCCCCGCAGTGGGAGCTTTTCTCTCTCTTCCCTTCCCCTGCCCAAGGTTTCCTCCCAGCTTCCTGGCCCGCCTGTTTATTCCCAAATCCCAGATTTCTTTGTTTGCCTGGCGGTAATTTTCCATCAAGTCTCCAAATCCGTGAATTCGTGCATCGCCCACCTGAAAAATTCATGTCCCACTGAATAAAACCATCACATTTGTGGGGTTTATAGGCACAAACCCTCATTTATTTTCCCTCCAAGTCCTGAAAATTTATTTCCCCAGAAGGTGGGAAAATAAATTTGGGAGAAAGACCAGAAAAAATAAAATTATGATAAATCTATTTCTGCCAGGAGGATCTTGCCAAAAGAATTTTCAAAAAATTTGGGGGAAATTATCATTTTGCATCCATCAAAAATCGATTGACATCAGGATCTGGGATACCAGGGAACAGTGGAAGGGTTTTATTCCTGAGCCATGGATATAAGGACTTGGAAGAGTGTTTTCCCTATGGAGAAGAATCCTGAGGATGCTGGTTTGGGATGAGCCAGGAGCTGGTACCCAGGTGGAAGGAGGGACTGAGATGCTTGGACACATGAATATCATAAATATAAATAAAATCTTTGTCATTGATTAATATATAGGAGGATGTGGGTGGGTTTGGCACTAAGAAGCTGCAAAATTAGATGTAAATATATCTATTTGGAGGTTAATTGAGATTTTTTTCACAAGAAAGCCACAATAAAATACATGTATGGAGGTTTTGGGGTCTTTTTTGCACTGAAAAGCTGAAAAAATATAAATATAGATTTAAAAATACATATAAGGTGGGTTGAGGGAGTTTTTCCACTAGGAAGTTGCAAAATTAGACAAAAAATATATTTTGAGGGTATTTTTGCATTAGAAAGCCATGAAAGTCTATATAAAAGAATATTTAAGGGGCATTTGAGCATCTTTTTAGCGCTAGAAAACTGTGAAATTATATACAAATATAGAGAGAGAGTTTGTGGTGGGGTTTGCAACAGCAGGCCACAAAATTATACAGAAATTTAAATATATAGAGGGTTTGGGATCTTTTTTTGTGTTAGGAAGACACAAAAATGTATAAAAAAATAATTATATGCGGGGGATTGGGAGCCTTTCTCACTAGGAAGTTGCAAATTTATATCTATATTTAATATATGAGATAAAAATAACATTAATATGTCATATAAATATAATATTAATCTAATAGTAATATAAATATAGTATTAATTCAGTGGGATATGTTGTACAATAAATATATGGCAATACAGTATAATGTGATAAAATAATAATATAATGTAGGATAAAGATAACAAAGATATAAGATATAATAGATATACAATAAGATATAATATAGAATAATAGAATAGAATAGAATCAAATTGAATCAAATCATTATCCATATTTCAATATTAATAGAATATTATCTAAAGATGACTAAAATAAACAACATTTATAACATACACTCAATAAATACTCCCAAAACTTCATATTTTAGCCTTTCGAATCCCATGGAAAAACCTCTTCATCCTTTAGTCTGTTCTCCCAAGGAAAAGTGGAGCAAAAACTCCCGGCTGGGAGAAGGGTGAGCCTGCGACTCCGATAGCACCAGCCTTGAGACCTCAGCTCCCACCAGAGGAGGTGATTTTTGGGGTGGATTTTCCATCATTTTTTTCAAAAGTTCCCCTTTAAATCCCTGTGATAGGGAGAAACTCTGATTTTTTTTGTGCATATTTTCCATAATTTTTCCAAAATTTCACCCTTTAAATTCCACCAGTGGGGGGAAATGCGACTTTTTAGGGTGGATTTTTCATACCTTAGGAAAGCTTGATCCGTGGATTGACCAGCCTGGAGAGAGGCTGAGACCGTGCAAACTTGTGATGCTCATGGAACCGGCCGTGAGCCCTCAAATCCCACTGGGAGACTCACTGGAATTACGATATTTTTGGGAGAATTTTCCACAGCTTTTCCAAAATTTCCCCTTTAAATAACACTGAGGGGGAAACAGTGAGTTTTTTGGTGAAGACTGTCCAAATTTTTCTCCAAAATTTCCCCATTAAATCCCACTGAGGAGAGAAATTGTGACCTTTTGGAGCAGATTTCCCATATTTTTTTCCAAAATTTCCCCTCGGATACCACCGAGAAGGGAAATTGTGACTTTTGGGGACAGATTTTCAAACTTTTACCCAAATTTTCCTCTTAAGCTCCACCAAGGGGAGGAATTGTGGTTTCTGGGGGAGCATTTTCCATCATTTAAGAGAGGTCAATCCACGGATGAAGGTTTTCTGCGATGTGACTCCAGCATCCCACCAGCTGTGGGTACCACAGGTGATGTGGGCAGGGATGCAGGAAGCGCAGCATCGTCTCAAACCCCCAAATACACCTTTTTTTAAGGAAAAGCCTTTTCTAACAAGTTTAATCCATGATGGAATTTTTTTTCCAGGTATTTTTGGGCTCTGATTCCCTGCCCAGGGAGATGCTGGGGGCTTGGTGCCTGCGTGGATTGTTTTCCTCTTCCCGGAACAGCTGGAGAACAAACTAAAAAATAATAAAATAAGAAGTAATCAAATCAAGCCTGGCTGAGGCCATTCCCGGGGCAGGAAAATTCCAGAAAGGTGGGAAAAAAACGTGTTTATTTAATTTAGGAAACTCAAAAAAACCCCTCCCAGTGCTATTGACGGCGGGATGTGGCTTTGTGGGGGGAACAAAGGGCCGGGAACCCCTGCAGGGAGGACGAAGAGGAGGAGGACGAAGAGGAGGAGGACGAGGAGGAAGAAAAGGGGAGGAGGAAGAAGAGCAGGAGGACGTGTGAGCGCTCCTGATCCGCTCCAGCGCCAAGTCCTTCCCTCCCCGGAATTCCGTTCTCGGCAATGGGATGTTCTGGGAGCGCGGGGGGGGGACGACAGGGAAATAATAAATCTAATTAATGGAGTTCTTGTGTTGGGTTCCGTTTTACATCCTTGGGGTTTAATGTGCTGGGAGTTGGGATAGTTTTATCTCAGTTTTTAATGTTACTTATTTTCTATGTTTTTATTTAAATATTCTTTAGGTTTATTGTTGTTTTTGTATTTTTTTAGTTTTATATTATTTTAATTTTAGTCTTTTACTTTTAATAATTTTTAATATTATTTTAATTTTTATTAGTTTGTTAATATTCGTTTATTTCTCATTCATTTTATCTTTTTTCTAGATTTTTATTCATTTATAATATTTTTCTATTCGATTTTTATGAATTTTTATATTCTTTTATTTTGTATAGTTCATTTTTATATTCTTTTGGGTCTAATTCATATTTTGTATTCTTTTATATTTCTAGTCTTTTATTATTACACTATTTTATTCCCATATCTTCTCATTTTTATATTTTTCTCATTTTTATATTCTTTTCAGTTTCCATTCTTTTCCCTTTTTATCCATTTTACTACTTTATTTTTGCATTTTGATTTGTAATTAATTTATTATCACTTTACTCTGAATTATTTTGGGTTTGTATTCTTTTATTATTCCTTTTTATTATTTTATATTATTTTTCTTCTTTCTTTAGTTTCTTTTTGCATCCACATGATTTTATCCTTATTTTCCTGGCTTTATTTTCCCATTATTTTCCTTTTCTATTCTTTATCTCCCAATTCACGTTTTTACCCTCCTGCATTTATTCCTTTTTCTCTGTTTTCTTCCCATTATTTTCATTTCCCTTCATTATCTTTTGCACTGTTTGACTTCCACATCATTTTCCTTCTCTACTCCTTCATTTTCAGATTATTTATTATCTTTTCCCCTTTATTCTGCCATTAAAACACTAAATTTTGCCTTTTCCCAACCATTTTTCAGGACATCCAGCTTTAAAGGGACATTTTCCATCTGCCACTTCCAATCCTGGGAACTTTACCTTTCGAGTTTAATAAAATATGGGGAAAAAATCCAGTTAAAAGCCCGTTTAAACCGGTAAATGAAACCAGTATTCATATATTAAATAATTCTCAAATAATTAAAGTTATCATTGATTAATTGTCGGTATTATTACTACTACTACTACTACTACTACTGCTACAGAGAGTGGATCCCTGGGTGATGGGGGGTGGAAAACAAAGGGGTTTGGGGGGCACAAGGAGCGGATGATTATTTCAGGCTGGGTTTATCCTTAGGCTGGGTTTATCTTTGGGCCAGATGAAAGATTTTGGGGGCTGCAGAGATGGAGCTCTGTGGGGACCCCCTCAGGGGGGCAGGTGCCTGGGGGACTCCTCGCTGGAAAAAGTAGATTTACTGGGGGGCGCAGTGCTGTAAAAATTGCTTTATTGGGGAATGTCGGGCCGGGAAAGTGAATTTTTGGAAGACTCCAATGGTGTTGAATATACAAATCTTGTGGGGGACCCTGAGATGGAAAATGGGGTCTCCTGGGGGAGAAATTGGTTGGTTGGGGGACCCCATGCTGCTGAAATGAGTCTTTTGGGAGATCCCACGCCTCTAAAATAGGTTTACTGGGGGTCTCAGAGCTGCGAACTGGGTATTTTGGGGAACTCCACGACGCCAAAAACAATGGGTTTTCTGGGGGACCCCAAGAGCGCAAAACTGGATCCCCAAGGGGATGCAAGAATGGGTCTAATGCTGCAACAAAGGGTCTTTTGGGGGACCCCAAGAGTGAAAAGTGGGATTCTTGGGGCACCCCGTGCTGCAAAAATGGATTTTTAGGGCAGATCCCAATGCTGTAAAATTAGATCTTGATGGGGATCCCGTGCTGGAAAAAGGGGGTCTTTTGGGGAACTCCAAGAGTGCAAAAAAGGGTCTTTTGGGGGACCCCTTAGTCCAAAACTGATCTTTTTAGCAGGGATCCCCCACCGTAAAAATGGGTCTTTTGGGGGTCCCAGGAGTGCAAAATTGGTGTTTTGAGGGACCCCAACCCTACAGGAGACCCCCAGTGGGGGATCCCGAGTTGTAAAAATTTTGGAGGAATCCCAATGCTTCAAAAATTATTGTCCTGTGGGACCCCACACACAAAAATGGGTTCATGGGGGACCTCGCCCTACAATCCCCCCCATGGCAATTTCATGTGTTTAACTCTGGGTAGGGAACCCCTACATTCCAGTTTTGGGGAAATTTTGGGGCATAACCAGCCCCGACAAAAGCTTTTCTGCTCCAAACAGGAATTTTTGCTGCTTTTTCTGCAGGTTTTTGCTGCGACTGGAGCGCGAGGCTCAAGGAATTACAGGATTATCCAGGGAAATCTCAGCCTTGAGCCCCAGTGGGTTGCTGCCAGCTCCATCATTTCCCAAAACTCAGCTTTGGGAAGGGTAATGTCCATTTGGGGGTTCAAGGGCAATTCCCACGTGCAACAGGATGGGAATTCCATCCAGGATCTGGGACCCTTGGACCGCGACATGCAGATTTGAGGGGCATTTTCTTAAATCTGGGGGGCCTTTGCAGAAATTTGGGACTGCTTTTGGAAACCAGGAGCCCACTGGTGCAAACACTGAGCCCCATCTTGGGAATTTGAGGTGTCTTTCCTTGAATTTGGGGGGCTTTCTGCAAACCTGGGGTGCCTTTTAGAGAATTTGGGATCCTTTTTAGGGAACCTTTGGAACTTTTCTTAGTTTTTAGGGAATCAGAGCTCTTTGTTTTAAACCTGGGACCATTTTTTAGGAACCTGGGACCCCTTTTAGGGCATCTAGTATCCGTTCTAGGTAATCTGAGGTGCCTTTTTTCAATGCTGCAACCCCATTTTTCAATGCTGCAATCCCGTTTTTGGAACTTGGGCCTTTTCTCACATTTGGAGGATAGGATTGTTAATCAGGACTCATTTTGTTAAACTTTGGGTTACTTTTCTTAAAACTGGGACCCCTTTTTGGGAACCTTCGGCCCCTTTTAGGGCACCTGGGGTGCCTTTTTGCAACCCTGGAACCTCATTGCCCAAATCAAAACTGCTTTTTGCAACCGTAGAACCCCACTTTGTGAATTTGGAGCACCTTTTCTTAAACCATTGTTTTTTTGGCAATCAGGGCTCATTTTTGAAACCTGGGACTTTTCTTAAACCTGGGACCCCTTTTTGCAAACGTGGGACCTCGTGTTTCGAGTCTGGAGGCCCTTTTTGCAACCCTGATGTCCATTTCTGCAAATCAGGAACCCCTTTTTGTCAACCTTCCCATTTTTGGGAACCTGGTGACGGTTCTTAAGTTTGGGGGGCCTTTTTGGAAATCAGGGCCCCTCTTCTTAAACCTGGGGGAATTTTTCTTATGCCTGAGATCCCTTTCGCAAACCTGGTACCCTATTTCTGCAACCTGAGGTGCCTTTTCTTAAAGCTGGTGTGGCTTTTCACAAGTCTGGGACCCCTTTTTGCAAACCTGAGACCTCCTTTTGCAAATTTACCACCCTATTTTGCCGACTCGGTGTGCCTTTTTCCAAACATGTAGCCTCCTGCATCCAAACTTGAAGAGAGGTCCCTGGCCATGAAAGAAAGAGGGTTTGGGGGCACCTTAACAGATAAAATAGGGATTAATTTATGTTTAATGCTTTGCTTAAACTCAAAAGGCTGTGACTTCTTATTATTTCTCTTTAGAAGCTCCAATTTACCTTGGAAAATTAAAATTCTGATGGATTTTCAGCATTCACTCCTGTTCCTGGGGATTCTTTCTCATATTTGGGTGGATTTTTAGCATTCACTCCCATTCCCAGACACCCTCTCTAATTTCCAGGCAGGAATAAACCCCTATTTCCCCTTAAAGCCCCCAAAACTGAGCCTAAAAGCTGCAGGAGGCTGATTGAGGGCAGTGTTAGGGATCGAGATTCCCATAAACCTGGCCATGGGATTTGGGGGCACGTGCCTCAGCAGGAAATATTTTCAGGCATCTATCGTTTAATTTCACTATTTAATTAATAATAGGGCTATTCTTTGTTAGGAGCTGGCGGGGGATTATACAGGAGGCAGCTGAGCTTGAGGCTGGATTCTCCTTTTCCAAGTCAGCTCCTTTGCTGGGAAAAGGGGTTGTAAATGTATACATTTATATTTTATTGAAATATATATATATATCACTCCCTCTCTCTCTCTCTCTATATATATATATATATATAATATAAATATTAATATATATAATAGAATTTCTACATTATATATAATATATATTTTCTATAATTTTATTTATATAGAAATTAATATATAAAAACAAAAAATAATTTCTATTTTATATGGGGAGGTTATATATATAATTTGCGATCCCTGGGATAGCTCAGCCTGGGGGATTTAAACCTCCCCTCCCCAGGACTACAAAAGTCATAAATACCCCCAAAACCCACTTTTTTCTTCATTTGAAACATCAAGGTGAACCCAGTCCTTTGGCCATCTTCCCCCTTCCCATATTCCCGATACCGGGATGTTAATCCGTGCTGAATAGCCTGCCAGAAAACTCTGCCGGGAAGGATTTAGGAGGAAAAAACCCTCAGTGAACATGTTTGCCATGGATTTTCATGCCAAGTGGGATTGGGAGGCGGGTGCTGGGTGTTGCTTCGACCCATATAGAGGTTGGACATGCCAGAGGATGGAAGTGGGGTTTTATTTACATTAAATTTCTCCTGCTGGTGCAAAGGGCTGGAAAATCCAACGCGACAGCTCCTCCAGTGCCTTGGCCTCTTTCCGACCTGTTCAGCCGAAATAATTCCCTGGGTTTTTGTTCGAGGTTACCCCAGTTATAAAACACAAAGAAAGGAAGGAGGCTGAAATGGGGGGAGTTTGGGGATCTCCAGGGCTTGTGTTGCCCCATGTTATGGAAATGGTGTTTTGGAGCATGGAATTGAGGTAAATTTGGATTTTCCTAGAATAGAATCCCAGTCTGGTTTGAGTTGGGAGGGACCTTAAAGCCCATCTCGTTCCACCCTGCCATGGGTAGGGACACCTTCCTCTATCCCAGGTTGCTCCAACCTGGCCTTGGGCACTTCCAGGAATGGGGTGCTTTCAGGCAGGATTGGTTCTGCCCAATTGGGAACACTCTCCTCTTCCTCACCACGTCCCAGCCCAGCTCCCCCACGTCTCTCAATGTGTGTTGGCTTGGGAATCTTGGTGACCCTGCATTGGTCCTTCTTCTACTTCACTTGACCTGAGAGGTTCCCTACTGGCCACAATGTCCCAAGAAGGTGACACCAACCCAAGGCCTGAATGTCTTGACTGGCCATGCTGTTAATATCTCATTCCTCGAGGAGATCTGGCATCTTCCCTGGTCGTGGGGCTGTGGCTTCTCCTGGTCAGAGGAGACAGTCTGGTTGTTATCCCAACCTCTCCTCTCTCATCCCTCTCCTCGGATCAGCATGGTCCATCCAACCCTTCATTACTCACCTCTTCAACTGCAGAGAGCAGGAACTCCAGGATGACTCAAAAGGAAGCAAAAATACTCTTTCAAAGGGTGGGAAAAGGAAGAAGCCAAGGGGTAGATAAATAATCACAGGCCAGGAAAGAAAAGAGGGAGGATGTGACCCCATGGGATCCATGGTGGGAATAGGATCTCACCTGGGATCACGTGTCCAACCTGGGCAGCTCTTGGTGTGAACTGGAGATGAAGGTCTTGGGGAGGGCAGGGGATGAAAGCCCTGCAAAAGAAGCAACGAGGCTGGGCTGAAGGACCAGAGCCATGAAAACGAGGAGCTGGAGCAAATGCTGAAGATAAGGGCAAATTGGAAGATGGCAAAAATGGAGATGTCCATTCCTTTGGAACTTTGCACATTCCTGGCTCTTGCTTGCACCCGATGTGAGGAGGGTGGGGAGGCTTTGTGGCCCATATGGGTTTAATATAAGCCAGAAAGCAAAGCTGGAGGAGAAACTCAAGCAGGACCAGGTCAGCTCTGGGCAAAGTGAGGGAGAAGAGTTGATCCCAGAGGAACCAAGGCAACCCTTGGTCCCCACATCCACTGACAAAGCAACAAGGAGGGTTTGAGCTGGTGGAAGACTTTGTGTCAGTGACCTCAAAGTGCCTCAAAACCATTGCTGGAGAGGCTGGAGCTGCCCTGTCCTGGCTTCATCCCATGTCAGAGGAGACGTGGGAAGAACATCAGAGCATCATCCATGAACCTCTCAGAAGGGAGAGCCTAAACTTTGTGTTTATTTGGGGTCAGGTGCATGTGTGTAAAGTAACGGGAGGTGACGGCACACTTCTTTTGCCCCAAAATCGCCAGATGTGCCCCAAAAGCAACGTGGAATCAGGCTGGAGGCAGCTCTGGGATTTGGTCACCCATTCCAAGACTCAAGATTTGGTCAAAAGAGACTAATTTCCAGCCAATTTTGTCCTCAGGGTGCCAACACCAGCCTGAACAGCCCACAGAGCCCAGCTCACATCCCAAATCCCCTGTGACTGCCAGAATCCAGATCCACTCCCTGCAAATCCAGGTGATACGGAGCCTGGCTCACTCCCACAGTAAATAACCCTGAGCTCACCCTGTGTGTTTTTCCTTGCCAGCATTCCCAAGATCCAAGTGGATCACTTCCAGTGGGTGGTGGGACCATCCAAGGGATTAACTGAAGAGAAATCTCGAGTAAGGGGCAACTCTATCATGTTTGTAGCACCTTCATCAGAGCCTGTCTCGGTGTGCGAAGATTTTGGAGGTGATCATGCCCAAATTATAGATGGATGAATGTGGGGATGGGGGTCTCCAGCACATTCCAAAAGTGGGATGGCCAAGCAAATTCCTGGGGTGCTTCAAGTGGTCCCAATCCATTGATAATCAGTAGCAGCACTTCATCCCTGCTCAAGAAAATTGAACTTTTGCAAACTTTGGTGGTTTATAGAGGAAAACACCTCCCTGGGAGATTCCCAGGAGCTTGGTAAGGGGCTGGGAAGCATCTGCAGCAGCACCAAAGCATCATCACATGTCCCAAACCATAGTGAGGAGCGTGCAGAAGGCATCAGATCACTGCTCGCTGCTGGTGTGGGGGCATAAACACCCTGGATCCACAGGAAAAACCCACAGATTCATTTGCTTCCCAAAAAAAATGCTGATCCACCAAGGATTTGGGAGGTTTACAGCTCTATATCCTCATCACAACACAAGTACAAGAGTATTTTGCTGTAGGAGAGTGGGGTTTCCCTGCATTTTCCCCTCCTTCGACTGATTTGGAGGACATTCTTGGCTGGAGGGAAGCAACACAGATGAGTTCCCCAGGATTTACCAGTGATTACATCTTTCCTCCTCCTAGGAGAACTCAAAATACCAGAAGCAAGTTCTCCAGGAGGTTTCTCCAAGGGTACAAACCCACGCCAGAGTTTCCCACACACCCATAGGTGACTGGACTGGTTATGGGGTTGGGTGAATCATCAGTGTGGGTAGAAGTCCTCTGACCCAACTCCTCTTCCCTTATTTAGGATCACAGGGATGAAACCAAGAGTTTGGGATGGGCTGCAAACTTCTCAGACCTGTTGTGCAATGTCTTTTCCAACCCCATCCCCAAGCAATCCCTCCTCTGGGTTTTCATCTCGGCATCTTGCTCCAAGATTTGGGATTGCAAAGAGGCAGATTTCCACCAAAAGGCGTTTCCATCCCTGATCCATTGCAATTTGGGCCTTGATATATGCAATTTTTTCAGGAGGTGATACTGAACATTCTCCCCAGTGCAAAAGGGGAACCAAAAACACCCTCAGATCCCACTGTAAATAGCAAAAAGCTTCAAAAGAAAGTGAAATTCTGCCAGTAGAGTAGCCCCAGTAAGAGAAAAAAAAAAAGAGAAATATGGAATATTTGCAGCTCTCCAACTCAAATCCATGTAAATTTGTTTAACTGGTATGGGATTGCTCATCCAACAAGGCCCAGGGTGGGTTTGTGTTGACATTTTCATGGAATAAACGTTGGGAATGAGATGATCTGGGCAGGCGTAGGGGCTGGTTTCCTCTCTCTATGTTCCAAATCCATGACGGAGGCTGGAAGAAGCATAAAATTCACCCAAAATGGTACAGATGCAAATAATTTCCCCAATTTATGTGCAGATTTATTTATTTATTACTTTAATTTCTGTCCCACTCCAATGGCAAGCTCATTGTAAACCCATGGTAAGGTTATTACAAGTCTGTCACAAACCTGTTGCAAACCACTTGCTAACCCATTGCAAGCCCACTGTAAACCTACCCCAAGCCCGTTGTAAGTCCCTTGCAAGCTCATTGCAAGCCCACTGCCCACTGCCTGTTGTAATCTCATTGCAAGACTGTTGCAAGCTTATTGTAAGCCTACTACAAACCCCTGGCAAGTCTGTTGCAAGCCCCTTGTAAATGCATTACAAGCCCATTGTACATCCATCGTAGGCCCTTGCAAGCTTATTCCCAGCCCACTTCAAGCCTGTTGCAAGCTTGTTGTAAGCCTGTCTCAAGCCCCTCACAATCCCAGCAGCAAGGGAAGGAGGAAGACTGGAAGCAAGGCTGGGATCAAAGGAACCCTGCTGCTCCTAACCTCTCCCGGCTCATTTCCCAGCCTGGACTCCCCTCCCTTCTGGTTCCAGTTACACAGAGGCTCCAGGGCTTCCGTCACAGCTCCGTCCTGCGCGTCACCACCACAGCCCCACGCAGCCAGAGCCCTTCGGATCCTCCCGCCCAGGGCCGCCGGGATTTTCCACCCTCCCACCGTGGCTCCAGGGGAATCTTTGATCTCCCACCCGGGCAGCTGCTTCTCCTTAAGTCGTAAAGCCCGGGGTGGGATAGGGGGATAAGTCCTTTCCCGGGATGGACTGAATCCAGAGGCAGCCCTGGGAGAGCAGGAGCAGCACAGCCAGGAGGCTCCCCAGGATGAGGGACAAATATCGGGACCGGGGTTCGGATTCCTGGGATGTGCCGATGTGGAGAGAAGGCATTGCAAGCCCTTTGCAAATCCACTGCAAACCAATTGCAAATCCATTGCAAGCTAATTGTAAACTCCTTGTAAGCCCATTGCAAGCCCATTCTATTCCAGTCACAGGCATATTGCAAACCCCTTGTAAGCCTATTGCAAACCTATTGCAAGCTCATTGCAAGGCTATTGCAAGCCCATTGTAAACCCCTTGCAAATCCATTTCAAATCCATTGCGAACCTACTGAAAACCTCTTGCAAAACCTAGAGGTCCATTGCAAACTCATTGGGAACCTTGAAAGCCCATTTCAGGCCTTTTGCAAACCCATTGAAAACTTCTTGCAAGATCAATGCAAACCCATTGCAAGACCATTGCAAGACCATTGCAAACCCATTGCAAACCCATGGCAAACTCATTGCAAGCCCCTTGCAAACCCATTGCAAGCCCATTGCAAATCCCTTGCAAACCCCTTGCGACCCATTGCAAACCCTGTTGTAAGCTCCTTTTAAACCCATGTGGACCAATTGCAAACCCTTTGCAAGCTCTTTGCTGTTTCATTGGGGACCTTTGAAGCCCATTTCAAACCACTTGCAAACCCATTGTAAACTAATTGCAAACCCATTGCAAACCTGTTTCAGTCCCATTGCAACTCCCTTGTGTAAATCCATTGCAAACTTGTTGCAAGTCTGTTGCAGGTGCATTGCAAGCTCATAGTAAGCTAAGATTTCACCTCTCTTTTTTCTCGTCTCCCATTTGCAGAAGCCCCCCAAACCCCCACAACCCAATCTGCATCTCCCGTTAAATTTTCTTTAATGAATTTTTTCCCACTGGAAGAACGAGGGATGGAGGAAGGCAGCAGATCCCATCCCCCCTGGCCCCCCTTGCCCCCCGCCGCCACGCCGGGGCATCACCCCAGTGCTCCCAGCCCAGCCGGCTCAGCAGAAGCCGCCGCCGGGCTCGTCGGGCCCCTTGGCTTCGTTAGGGCTCATTAACGAAGAGCCCGTCTCGCTTTTCCAAGCTGTCAGGGCCCATTACCATCCGGGACCCCTCGGCCCCATCCCATGGGCTGGGAACGGGACGGCAGCGGGAGGATCAAAAGCCACGGGTGTCCCGCTCCAGCGGGGCAGAATAATTTAATAGAGAAGCTGATAATTTATTTTTACAAGGCGATTTTTCTTGCTCTTAAGAGGTTTTTTTATTTTCTTTGCAATTACCACTCTCGATTCAGCCCGTAAATCTCTCTGCCAGCCCTGTCTGCTCCCATCCCACCTCCACCACCAGGAAAACTGGGGTGTTTTTTTTTAATTAAGCTCCAAAGGTTTTGGCAAATTCCACTTTTCTCTTTCCAGGGAAATTAAGATTTACTGGAAAGGCCAGGATGGGCAAGAGGGAGGTGGCATGATGCTGGTGTGTTACCACTGCTCTCTGCTGGACCTGCTGCATTTCCCGCAACCGGAGCCAGACACTTCCCAGCTGAAGCANGAAGAAGGAGGAGGAGGAGGAAGAGGAGGAGGAGGAAGAGGAGGAGGAGGAGGAAGAGGAGGAGGAAGAGAAAGAAGGCTGGTGCTGGGGCAACACCATCCTAAGCATCCCCAACCAGGGAAAAGCAGATGGTGAGGGAGATCCGTGGCCCTGGGGACAGCAGCACAGTGTCCAGAGATGCCACCCTGTCCTTGGCATTGCCACCCTCTCCTTGGCATTGCCACCCTCTCCTCAAGACTTCCGCCCTGTGCACAGAATTGTCAGCCTTTTCCCAACACTGCCACCCTCTCCCCTGCATTCCCACCCTCTCCCTGGTTCCCCGTGTGTTCCCGGGCTCAGACTCCACTTGGGAAGGTTTATTTGCACTTAGGAAATCCAAAGGACTGGACTGGGTGCACTTGGAGCAGGTTCGCAGGGTGAGAGAGCCCAGCTCAACCCGGAGCTGGAATTTCTCTGGGAGTCTGAGTCCAAGTGAAAATCCCTCAAGAGAAAATCCCTCAAATGCAAATCCCTCATGTCTGTGAACACCGGGACCTCTCCAGGGCCTCTCTGGGGCCTCAGTGGGTGTTCTGCAGTGCAGTAACCGGGGAGCAACAGGACCTGCAAGGATATTAAATACACCGATTTTTAATGCCCCAGCCCTTAATACTCCAGAGCTAAACACCCTCATGTTTAATGCCCTAGCCCTAAACACCCCAATGTTAAATGCCCCAACACCAAAAAAACCCGGAGCTGAACAACCTGACATTTAATGCCCCAACCCTAAATGCCCCAGAGCAATGCCCCAATACCCTAACACTACATACCCCAGAGCTAAACAACTCCATGTTTAATGACCCAAAGCTAAACACCAGATGTTTAATACCCCAGAGCTAAATTCCCCAATGTTCGATGCCCCAGTGCCAAATGCCCCAACCTTAAATATCCCAGAGTTAAACACCCTGATATTTAATGCCCCAACAGTAAATACCCCAGAGATAAAAACCCTTGTGTTTAATGCTCCAACCCTAAATACTCTAAGCTAAACACCCCGATATTTAATGTCCCAGAGCTAAACACCGAATGTTTAATATCCCAGAGCTAAGTTCCCCAGTGTTTAATGCCCCAGTGTCAAATGCTGCAATTCTAAATAACCCAGATCTAAACACCCCCAACGTTTAATGCCCCGATACCAAGTGCCCCAGAGCTAAATTCAATTAATGTTTTAAGCATTGATCTAAATGCCCCAGTACTCAATGGCCCAACAATAAATGCCCCAAAGTTACTTGCCCCAATATTTAGCACCCCAGTGCTCAATGCTCCGATGTTAAATACTCCGGAGCTAAATTCCGCTTTATGCATTGATCTAAATGCCCCAGTGGTAAACGAGCTGGTGCTAATTACACTGCTTCTTAATGGCTCAGCGCTAAATGCTCCAATATTTCATGCACTGATATTTAAAGTCCCAGAGCTAAACACCCTCATGTTTAATGTCCCAGAGCCAAATGCCCCAGTGCAACATTCAAGGGTATTTTAAACATTGACGGTGAATATCCCAGGATTAAACACACTGGTGTTAATGACCGATGCTTTTACGCAGCAACACCAAACGCCCAGGGTAATTCCCCCATTTTAATGCCCCAGAGCTCAATGCACCATTGCTAATGCCCCAACTCTAAATGTCCCACGGCTAAATGCCCCAATGCTTAATATTCCAGTGCTAAAAGCCCCAACACCAAGTGCCCCACAGCTAAACTGATGATTAATGTGTTGATCAAAATGCCCCAGTGCTCAATATCCCAACCCTAAATGCCCCAGAGCTGATTGTCCCGATGTTTAATGTCCCAGTGCCAAATGCACCGACACTTAAAGTCCCTTCCCTAAATGCCCCAATGTTTTATGCACTGATGCTGAATGTCCTAGCCCTAAACGCCCCACAGCTTAACACACCAATGTTTAATGCCCCAATCCTAAATACCCAGAGCTAAACATCCTGATATTTAATGTCTCAACCCTGTATACCCCAGAGCTAAATACCCCAATGTCTGTTGCCCAGTGTTCCCTGGTGCTTTCTGCACAGACGCTGAATGTCCCGATGTGAGAATGTCCCAGTGTAAGATATCCCAGAGCTGAATATCCCGGTGGGAAACACACCAATTCTGAACGCTCATTTGCTAAACGGCTCCGCCCTAAATGCCCCGGGCACTAAATCCCCCAGACACTAAATGCACCGACACTAAACCCCCAGAGCTCAGTGTCCTGGTGTTTAATGCCCCAGGGCTCAGTGTCCTGCTGGTAAATGTCCCGATCCTTAGCGCCCTTTTCCTAAATGTCCCGGTGCCAAATTCCCCAGGCACTAAATTCCCCAAACACTAAATACCCCAGAGCTCCATGCACTGATGTTTAATGCACCAACATTAAATATCCCGGAGCCAAATGCCCCGATGTCAAATTCCCCAGGCACTGAATTCCTCAGGCACCAAATTCTCCGGGCATCTAATTCCCCGGAGCTAAATGCCCTGGTGTTTAATGCACCAGCACTAAATACCCTGGAGCCAAAAGCCTCGGTGCCAAATTCCCCAGGCACTAAATTCCTTGAATGCTAAATGCCCCAGCACTAAATTCCCCGGAGCTAAATGTCCCGGCGTTTAATGCCCCAGAGCTAAATACCCCAACGCTAAATTCCTCAGGCACTAAATATTCCAGGAACTAAATTCCCCAGGCACTAAATATTCCAGGCACCAAATTCCCCGGAGCTCAATGCCCCAGTATCTTTCGGCTCATCCTGCTTTAAACACACCAGTAAAAAATTCCCATCACAACCAAAAGCAGCCCCCATCCCAGAGTTTAATCCACTTCCAAACTAACTGGGGGGATTAATTAACCCAATGATGGTGCAGGTTTAAATCTCTACGAAGCAGTGGATTCCCAGGTCTGATTCGGCACCGAGCGGGATTCCAGCTGGGAAACAGGCTGAATTTCTCTATGGATCCCGTAGGATAATCATGAGCTGGTCATTTTCAATGTTAAAGGTAAATCAAGGATTTTAAATGCACGGAACTGAATGGGTCCCCTAAAACAGCCAGTGCTGGTGCGGTTGGAGTGGACAGACGGATGGTGGGGCCAGAGCTGACACCAAGTGGATGGAAGTTGTAATTCCTGCCTTGGGAGCAGAAAATAGAAGATTAGGGGGGGAAACGAGGGGTAATCACAAAAAAAACCTTAAAACACTCTAAGGCCAGAAAAAACTGTGCAAAAAAAGGCCAATTTGGAGCATCCAGAAAAACTGGGGAGGGCGGGATGGGACGAACAGACCACACCAGCGTGAGATTTCCTTTGGAAAAGTACCCGAATCCATAGCAAATAAATGGAATAAACCCCCAAAGGTGGCTCGGAATATTTATGTAACCTCGGTCATAGCTTTTCTGACAGTTCCTGGCTTAGAATGAGGGTGCTGGGGATGGGGAGGCGGCTCTAGGGGCACGGGGGGCATGCTTGGGGTCATGGCAGTGACCCCTGCACCCGAGCATGTGTGTGGAAGGGATGGAGGGGATGGATGGGGGTCCCTAGGTGTCCTGGAGGGACATCGAAGCCCTGGACTCTGTTAGGGAAAGGACACGGTGACGCTGGGCAGTGGCACTCGAGGACCAGTCCAGTGCGACCTCCAGCATACCAAGGATCGGGAGCCCAGATCTCAGAAAAAGTTGGAATTTCGCCCCCCAAAAAGACCTTTGTACCCCATTTTTTCCTCAAAAATAGCCTTTTCTTTCCTTCAAAAGCAGTCTTTTTTCCTCAAAAAAAGGCCTTTTTTTCCAAAAAAGGCACATTTTCCCCCCAGAAAAGCACCTCTTTTTCCTCAAAGCACCAGTTTTATTCTAAAAACCCCTTTTCATGTAAAGAAAAGAAGACTTTTTTCCCAAAAAAGATTTTTTCCCAAAAAAAATACTGTTTACCCAAAAGTTTCCTTTAAAAAAAAACCAAACAACAACAAACTTTTCAAAAAGAAAAGCAATTTTTCCCCCAGTTTTTCCCATTAAAGCCTTTTTTGGCTTTATTTTTCTCACCCACTTATTTTTCTCACTTCCACTTTTTGTCTCCAAAAAAATTTTTTTTTCCCAAGAAAAAGTTCTTTTTTTAAAAAAAACCCTACTTTTTCAAAAAATGCTTTTTTTCCCAAAAAGCACTTTTTTTCCTCAAAAAAGTCTTTTTTTCTCTCAAGAAAAGCGTCTTTTCCCAAAAAACTCCTTATTTCCCAAATAACTCCCATTTTTTCCAAAATCCATTTCTCTTGTAGAATGTAGAGAATTTCTTTGTAGAGCTCTAAAGCCCATTTTCTGCCTTTTCTTTTTCCTGTAAAAAATCGGGTACTTTCTTTTTTAAAAAGCACTTGTTTTTTCCAGGAAGCCTGTTTTTTCCAAGAAAAAAAGCCCTGTTTTCCCCCAAAGCTTTTTCTTAACAAAGCCCACTTAAAAAAGAAAAAAAGCCTTTTTTTCTCTCAAAAATGTTCCTTTTTCCGAAAAAAAGCGCCTTATTTTCAAAAAAAGGCACCTTCTCTCTTTCTCAAACTCCCTTTTTCCCCTCCAAAGACTTTTTTTCTTTAAAAAGGGGAGCCTTTTCCAAGGAAAAAACCCTCTTTTTCCCTCCAAAACCCTTTTTCCCAATAAAAAAAATTTTAAAAGCCTTTTTTTTTTGCCAAAAAGCCTTTTTGCAAATAAAAAAAAATTCAACAGCTATCTTTTTACAGTAGATCTTATACTTTTCCTTAAAAAAAAAAAAAATCCTTTTTTTAGAAAAGTCTTTTTCCCTAAAAACCCGGGACTGGTGCGGTGCGGTCCCGGGCAGGCCGGATATGATCCGGCTCCGGCCGCGGCTCCGCTCACATCAGAAAATATCCGGCCCCATTGTTCGGGGGGGCCGCGCCGTGTCCGTGCTTTGTTCCCTTGGGACCCCTTTGGATCCACATAAATATTTGGAGAGCCCCAACGAGCGGGAAGGAGGACGAAGAATTTTTTCTCTCCTCCCCACCTTTATTTTTTGGGGCCAAATATGACTTTTTGTACCTTCGGACGGAAATTTCCGGCTGGAAACCCAACCCTGCGCCTGGTGGGAGGCTGAATGGTCGCCCCGCTGGGTGCGAACAATATGGATTTGGGATGAAAAGCTTTTCCTGCCCGGTTCCCCGGAGCGATCCGGAATTGCATCCCACCGGCATCATCGTGGCGCGGTGCCGGTGGGATGCACGCGGAGCAGCGGCGCTCCCGGAGCTGCTGGCTCCGGGATTTCGGGGGTTCCATGACGAGAGCCGGATCCGGGATGGGGGTGGGATGCGGGACACGAGGTCCATCCCATCCCAAAATGTTAGGGATCCAGGGATGAGGGGCGGGCCATGGAATGGGGGACCCATCCACAAAAGATAGGGATCCAGGGCTGAGGGGCGGGATGTGAAATGGGGACCCATCCCAAAATGAAGCCTCAGCTCCGGGATGAGGGATGCCAGTACTCCGTGTCCCCCGCGGTGGTTCCCAACCTCTGTCCCACGCGTGACGTTGTCACCGGACGTGGCTTTTTTGGGTTGGAAAGGGCAGGATTTGGGCCATGCGCTGGTCTGAGGTGGTTGTGGGGAGGGGTGGTGGGGTAGGATCTGGGAATCTGGGATCCCACGAAGTCCTGGGGCAGAAAAGGGAAAAAGAAAAAAAACGGGGGTGGGGTCAAAAAGGGAAAACAAAGCGGGGAAGTGGGGGAAATGGGAAAAAAAGAGGTAAAATAGTGGGAGAATGAGGGAAAAGGGGGAAAAGTGGGGGATAAAGGGAGGC
>VZTF01007683.1:1752115-1799560 GCA_013397755.1 Cnemophilus loriae | reverse complement strand
CGCTCCCGCTCCCGATCCCGCTCAGTCCCGCGGCCGCGGGGCTGGTGCTTGGGCGGCGCTGGGCGGCACCGCGCCCGGCGCGGAGCACCGGGCAGCAGCACCAGCACAGGCACAAGCATGCCGGGCAGCGACACGGCGCTCGCCGTGGACCGGACGTACTCGGACCCGGAGCGGCACCGGCGCCGCAAGACGAGGGTAAGGCGTGTGAGAGGCGGCGGCAGCGCTGGCGCCGGGGCTGCCTTGGGGTTTTGGGTGCCGAGCTCTGAGAGGCAGCCGCCAACCTGCAGCGCGTTCCCCGGAGGTCTCCGCTTTTGCTAGGCTGTCGATCTAAAGGGAAGGGTTTTTCTTCCTGCGTGACTCTTTCATATTCATACGCTGAACACTTTTTGGTGTAGGAAAATGAAATGAAACTGGATATTGACTTAATAGAAACCAATGTTCGAGATATATCCTCAATCGAAACTAGAGGGATACAAGTGTAATAGAGAACTTACTCACCAGGGTCAACAGCGCTGATGATTTAATGCCGTGACTGTGTCTCGATCCCGGTGGTGAATACTAGGGTTTGGTTTTGTTTCTTAAGGTTTGTTTAATAAACTCTGGAGCAGGTGATTGTATCTGGCAGCAGAGAATTTTTATGGTTCCTTTTATGAAGTTGAAAGAGGGCTGTGGCAGGAATGGGACTTCACAGAAAAAGTGCGCCTGTGTGTTCTAGGGATAAAGTAAGAATATGCTATATATCCATGATGTATGGCTTTATGGAATAGTTTTTCTTATAGTCTCCTGGCAAGTTCATCTTTCTTTATTTTTATGTTCCGTTCATATGATGTATATAAACATAAACATGTATGGGCAAAGCTTGTGATCCTTTCATGTATTTAGTGGCTTTTATGGTAGGTGTTCTGTTGATGAAGGCACTTGGCTTTTTAGTTAAATTTCTTACCTAAATGCTCAGCTCAAAGACGTGTAAAAAAGTGGCCCTTTCTTCCCATGCACTGCAGGAAAGGAAAAAGGAGGTTGCTCTAGCTGACTTGGGATATTGGCAGAAATTCTGTTTTCTTTTCTGTGCTGAGATCTTGCATCTGACAACAAATGAACTTTATGGTTTGAAGTGTAAGGATCAACTTTTTGTGAGGGAAGATCTTTTCTAGGGGGTGACTGGGGTAAAGATTTTGGGTTTGGGGGGTTTTATTTTCCTGTACTGCGCATTAGCAGTATTTTCCATCCCTCCAGCCCATTAATTGACGGTGATGAAAAGGAGATGATGTGATTCAGATTGCTTCAGAATAATGAAATGTTTCAAAAACAGGTTACCCTATGCACTGTAGCATTAATGGAGTCTACAATGCTCTTCACACTGTAAGGTGGATGCACATGCTAGTTATATTGGAGTTAACAATGTTATGCATTTCCTTTGTTCTTCTCTGTTGAAAGTTGAACTGATTAATTTTTCCTTCATTGATCTTGCTGCAAGAATAGTGTACTACCTACCTAAGTGTGGCCATGGAGAAAAGTGGCATATCATCATAATTTTTGGCATATTTAAGGGTTAAACTCTACTCCGTCATCCAGTTGATTTGCTTAAAAGTATAAAGCATCGTGGCTAATGCTGTGTTGCTTATTGCACTTGTATATTGATTTTTTTGAAAAAAAAAATCTCATGTTTAAGGCAGTTTTATAAAAGCATTGGTCTTCTGTCTGATTTTGGATTTCTTTTAATCAGAATTAGTGTTATCATCCTTTTCTGTGACCATGAGGACTGGAAATATAACTCCATATGAGTGTAGAGTTGTATGCAATTGTGATGCTCCAGGGTTTGGGCTTTACAAGTTGTGTCAGATATCACACAACTTGTAATATAATTGCTAGGCATGGTAGCAGCATGTTGTATGTTCTAAATGATGGTAGGACCTTGCATTAAATCTATTTGTGCTTAGTCCAGACAAATTGGAATTTTTCCTGGGTAAATTGCCTGGATAACTTCAGCATTTCTCTTACTGCCTTAGCCATGACGGTCGAAATTGTCACGCACTGGAGCAGCAAGAACTGGCGGTATTACTTAGAAAAAAGCAAGAAATTAGAATGCCATTTTTTATTTAGAGACTGAATAAATATCATCAGAGCAGCTGAAGTTAGAGGTGCCATTCCCAAACATGGATGGAGAAGAACAATGCAGTGTATGAGCACAACAATACAGAGCTGGTAGGGGGGTTCTTGAGAGCCTGAGCAGACTAGGGAGACTTGCTGTGGACAGGACATGTTGTAAGTAGGGTGAGATCCACTTAATAAAGTCTGGGAAAAAGAGAGGTGTCAAAGAAGAAGCTGGATCTCCTTGTCTGTGTAACATAGGCTACTGAGTCTAGTTTTTAGGTGAGTGGGTTGTAAAGGAGTTCTCCAGCCTATAGGTTAAATGCACATGTCTTTCAAGCCCAGCTAAGGATTTTCCTTATGAGAAAGTGACACCTTGTCTCTGGACACATAAAACGACAGTTCCAAAATTGCTGCTGTATGTACTGTAGGAAGGCATCATTAATTTCTGTTTGCAGAAGTGCTACAGCAATTTACTGTGAATATAGCCTTTGGAGTTTGTAAGTGGTAGAGTCTGAGGGGATTTAAATATTTTTGCTGTAGCCAAAAAGCTTCTTCAGTGTATAGCAACAGGTCTGTTCAATTCCTTCTTCTTTGAGGCCATTTAAAGTATAAGATATCATGGGTTCTGCTAATAACTCTCCATATGTCACATTTTGTGCGAAGTTCCCAGTGGCTGAAAGAGAGAAAATACCTTATTGAAGTACAGTTGGGTCATTCTTAATTTAAGAGAGTCACTGCTGCTGCTGAAGGCCAAATATTTGGAGGGAGAGGCTGTTCTCTCTTCGTGGATGTTCTCTTCCTTGGATGAATCCCAAGAAAGTCCAGCTATGCTGTACATGGCAGTAGTGAGTGGGGCATAAAACCACTATTACTTGAAGTGTAATGGAACTAGCGCCTTACAGTTCTGCTTTTATGTTGTGGATATAGATTTATAGCCATGTGGTTGCCTTAGTTGTGGAAGATCATTCATCTCCAGATTTAAGAAGAGTGCCCTTCCAGGAGACTTTGCCTGCCTCTCCTCACCAGTAGTATCCAGTCACTATAATCTGGATTACCGCAGTTCGCTCTGGTGGTGCAGGTGGAATCCCTGGACAGTACAGCCATGCAAAATGTTTCCAATGCTCTCTGCTAATGCCAGCTGCTAATGCCAGTTGCTGCAGCTTCACTGTGCTTAGCACCCACTGCTAGCTGATTCCTGCAACACTTCAAATACAAATACAAAACTTTGAAAAACGTTCTAAATCAGGACCTAAGATATGAAGCAGGATGAGATTTGGGAATAGGAGTTGCATTTTTGGTTGTCATGAACAAAGTACTGCTCTTGCTGGAATGTAACTAGCAGGATGGTTAAAGTAAGTGTCATAGTGCTTTCTTAAGGGACTTGATTTTGCAGTAAGCATTGTGGAAGACTAGGGTGTTCAGATTGTGGCTACACTGTATTTCTTCATCAGTAAGTCCATGCAGAGGTCTATGCAATTGCAATAGTTAACATTCCTGATGCTCAAACTAGCCTGGCTATGCTAACCCGTGCCTCACTGCGCTGACTTTTGCTTCAAGAGCACTGTGTCAAGACTGCCTTTAAGGCTCTGTAAGGGTCTATTAAAGCGATCTTTTTTTTTTTTTTTTAATCTGCTGATCAGGACATTGCTCTTCACTCTTGATGCCTTACCCATCACCAAGCAAGAATCCTCCACATTTCATCAGGACTGTAAATTTATATGTATGGCTTTGTAGGAGAAAAATCCTTTTCCAGTAACTAAAACACATAAATTCCTTTACTGCATCCCATCAGAAGTCTATGTAGAAGTCTACTTGCTTTTAACAAGTACCAGGTGTGTTAGAGAGAGACAGGGTGATTTCTTGCACATTGGAGCCTATTCAGAGCTTTCTCTTTATTAGTGGAAAACATACTTAGAATTGTAAGAATCCTTCCTTTATTTAAAACAAACAAACACAAAAACCTTACTTGGAACACGTGCGGTTTAATTATTAATGAATAGAGAAGCTTAATTTCAACCTTCTTGTTGTTTAAGACAGTGAGTCTAGCAGCAGAATCAGTGGTTTTTTTGATGATTTAATTCTTACGTGATCACACATATAAAAGGCTTACACTTAAAAAAAAAAACAAAGCAGAAATTCACTTGCTTTCTGCTGATTCTAGGGAATGTCTCTTCTCATTTTCCATGTCTCTCTTATGATCCCTACCATTCATCTTGTCTGTAAGCAAGGCAGACTTTAATAATCCCTCCTCATATGCGTGTCTTTCTAAGCCTCTAATCGCTTTCATCATCTGTCCTTGAATTCCCTTTATTTCTTAAAATCTTTAGTGGGTTTAGAGGAAATGACATAAAGGAAGCTAAAAGGATTAAAAACAAACAAATAAAAACCCCAAACAGAATACCCCACCAAAGCAAACAAATCAAACAACAAAACTCCACCATTCTAACCGAAACAAAAAACCGCTCCACCCAGAGTTTTAGAGGGGGAGATTTAATCTCCTGGTGTTCTTTTAAATACAAAGATCACTGCAGAAGACATGCCTGTTCTGGGTTTTTGCGACCTGTAACCAAACCTCCCAATATTTTGTGCTCAAAGATCTTATGCACTGGTTTCCCCACACTTCCCTCAGTTTTGGACATAAAATAAGACGAAAATAACGTGATGAGACAGAATTTTGCTAGGACCTCCAAGCTTTGGTTTTAAGTTCACAGCATAATTAGAAATGTGTGAAACCTGCCAAAGAGTAGCCTGTATGAGGCAGGGGTATTGGAAATAAGAGAGAGAAGCCATAATTATAAAGTGAACCCAAAAAGACTGATTAGTTTGTTAGAACTGAAGAAAAGTCTGGTTTGTTCATTTAAAACAGTAAACATGTTTTGATTATTTTGTCAGTTTAGAACTGTTCAAAAAACTTCTTACTTTTTTATTCCCTAGAGCCAGAAAGGAATATTAGGAAGTTTCCAAAGTTGGTGACTTTTTTTTTTTTTCAGTTTTGGGATTAAATACACCCAAAAGCTAAAGGGCAATGTTAGGTCAAATGAAACAAAAGGGGAAGTTGTTTCTGTACAGCTTAGTATAGCATTGCTGTGCTCCCCTGATTCTGCAAGGTGAACCTCTTTGGTAGACTTGTAAGCTATAAAGGTTGTGTTCTCACCCAATTCATCTTTTCCCTAACCCAAGAAGACAGTTTTAAACAATAAGTAGAATAGGGGATGCATCTTCTTTTTAAGATTTAAACTGATTTTAAGTTTGGAATCTTTATACTTAGACCTTTCATAATTTTTGGTTTCCACCAGGAAAATTCACGTCTCTGAAGACCATGGAGTCTTGTTTCTTTGCTGTGCTGTTGATCCATCCTCATTGCAGTGGATGTTATTGCTTACAGGACTGGGGAATTCTTACCGCCTTTTAAATGTTAGGTATATGTATTAAAAAAGAGGCACTGGGGGAAAACTGCCAACCTTCTGATTTGCTTTCCTTTTGAAGGATATGTAATTGTTCTTCTGTCAGATTGCCAGCAGTGATGCTGGGGGATCTCCAGAGCTCTAGATCTCTGCCTTGCTTGTCATCATCTCCATAGGTAAGGCTTTCAGTAGGCACCACCCGAATCAAGGTCTGCACAGAGGCTGAGCCTTCAAGATTTTGGTGGATTTGACATCTAATATTGTCTAAGCTAAAAAGATTCCCACTGCTCATTGTCCCATTTTAGTTCTTTCGGGAACATTAACAAGTGTGCAGCTTTCATCTTCACCCCCACAGTAAGTATGGTTTTGAGAAAGACTTGTGTGAATTTCTATGTAGTGCTGGGGAATGGTGGAACATAATTCTCCCTTTTCACTTATGTATCCAGGTGGAGAAACTTTACAAAAGAGCATTGCAGTATTTACTACTGAAAGTTTTCTGTTCTTCCCTTAGTCTGAAAGAGGGAGGATTAATATGCAAAGCCAAAAATAAACCTGCTGATCTAAAGCCTTCACAAATGGGACCAAGTATGTACTGGAGCGTCTTGAACCTTACCAGACACTCAGCAAGAGAGAACTCCTCTAAAGCATGTTTTTATATCATCATACATAATCTAAGCTTTAATTTAGGGACAAGGAGGAGAGTGGAGGGATGTCTCTACCGGATGAGGTGTAAAGAATACCTACAAATTGTGAACTGTGATGCTGTTACTGTGGAAAGCTGAAATGAGGCTTTTTGTCTTCAAAAAAATTACAGAAAAGCTTAATATTGAGAGCTTGCGCACTTCATTATTGTTGTGTTTAGGGGGTGCAACTGGATAAAATTCCAGAGGGCAGAAGTTTTGGAAACCACTGGTATTAATATTTTCTTACTTACCTCTGTGTTGGACACTGTGTATTTCAGTGGACCCATCAATTCTTGATAATTCTCAGTTAACCTTTACTACAGTAGGCATCTTTTCCTTGGCTTTTCCTATTTGTGTACAGTTTAGGTAACAGTTGCCTTCCTTTGTAAATATTTATTTCAGTAGCTCAAGATGAAGAAGTTACGCTTGGGATGCAAAGAATTGACACTATGCTATTGAATTAAAATGAAAATGTGATTCAGCTAGTGGTGAATTAATTGGAAACTTTTGATTAACATCGGGGCCCATGGAACCAATCTAAGATGAATTAGAACAGACTTATGGAAAATTCTCAATATATTAAGTGTTCTTTACAGGATCTGAGATGCTGCTTCCAGTTCATGACAGGATCTGAGATGCTGCTTCCAGTTCATGTTAGAGTCTCCTTTAGCTTAAACCAGGATGGTGTAGGTGGGTTTTTAACTTTGTTTTTGCTTTGTAAATAAATGCTCTTGTAGTGGGTTTGGCTAAAAATGTGTGGAAACCTGTTTAGTTTCCTGGCAAAGATTGTGATAAAAAGAGCAGCCACTGTCTGTGCATCTAAGGACTGCAGCAATTAAACACTCTAATTAGCTATGTCATGTGATTTTTTTTGGTTAAAGTTAATAGAAGTATGGCTTCCAAAAAGGCTACGACATGATTGGCTTCTCAAGCACTAAATAAGATTTTTTTTTAATTGACTTGCTCCTCCTGTTTAAAGCAAGCCTTTTCATTGAAGATGAAGCATTATGATGAAAGTTGGTGTTTTAAAGATAGGGAAAACTGCAGTGCTCTGGAGTTAGTTTATGTAGACAAGAGGCATTAATTTATAAGGTTAGAAAAAACATTAGGTAGAGCTAGTGGAAGTATAAGATTTCCATTCTGAAAGAAACAAACCAAACCTGATATTGCCTACTGCCACCTAAAAAACAAGTGACACAGCCTACAGGAAATGTGAGGAGTCAGGGTTTGCGGTCTTGGGATTATTAGTTTTTAAATATAAGAGAATTTCTAAGTGGGCTTTAAGTGCTAGACTACAAGAATTACTGTTGTAGGAAGAGAAGCCTTCTTAGGGTAAGTTGATGTAGCAAGTTTCTCTGGTTTTACAGCATTCACTCCCTTTATTCCAAGTTATTCCTGTACATGTAATACAGAAATTAGAATTCAGCTAGTGCTCATTGTTCAAATGCAAAATGATATAAATATGCAGAAAATGTGCTGCTTTATACCAGCATGTCTGTACAGGTGAGTGATGTGCAAAGATCAAACTGACAGACCAATTACAACTGACTCTTAACATTTTTCTTATTCAGGGCAGTACAGTTTAGTGGCATACTGCACTGTAAGCGTGCTGAGGACTTGCTAAGATTCACTGCTTCACCCTCACTTCCTAGAAAATTAATTCATATGAAATGGGAGCTGGCTGTGGGACTCCAGTGGCCATTGGCTGTGTTTTGGATTATTGTAGACAAGAAGCTATAATTGAATGTTGCAAAGAGAGGTGGAAGCTTTGGAACCTAGTAGGATCAAACCCAGTACTAGTCTGAAAGAGACATTTAGTGTTAGAAAAATTAAATTAACAGATCTTGTTAGTAAGAGTTGCCTAGGTCAGGTGCGAGGACCTTTCTTACTCAAAAAAGACCAAAGAAGATTTGTCTGTTCACTCATTCACAGCTGCTTCTCCAGTCTGCAGCACTGCAGGGTGCTGCCTTCACCCTGACAGCTTTTCCGAAGCTGCTCAGAGCTGTCTTGTGGCAAGTCCATTAGGAGCTCCAGCCTGCAGCTCCTTCACCCTCACCGTGGTCACACTGTGCTTACAGGTGCTCCACCCCGCCCAGTGCCGCGCTCCCTCACTCCCTGTACCAGGGCTGAAGGGCAGGGAAAGTGTGGGTGTGACTGAGCAGCTCTCAACAGCTTTTGGAGATGTTCAGGGCAATAGCAAGGAATGGAGAAGATAGCAGGGAAACATGATGAAGAGAGGAATAGAGGTAGGATTTGATGTGCTCAGCCTAAAATGGAGTCACTGCCCAGAACAGAGTCCCCTCCGAAGGCCAGGTGTAATTTTTTTTTTCCCCTTCTTTAGTCCACACAGATGACTTGAAAACAAAATGTTTCAGTATTTGGAATTACTCCAGCTACTGATGCGTGTGCATAGTATGGGATTGTGTGGCTCTTACTATGTTAGGAATCTTTGTTTTACTAGAGGTTTTCGCAGGAGTAACATAATCCTGCGTCGTGGTTGTCCCTGATGGGTTTTGTCAGAACAGCAAAGTATCTCCTCACTTCATCAGGTTTCTAATTTCTTCTCCCATCCCTGCCGTGTCCACGGAAAGAGGCTATCTTTGTTCATTCCCCTCTGCTACCATACCTTAAGGAAGAAATCTGACTACATCTTGTCACCTGTATCCAGTCCTTTTTTGGAGCAAATTACAAAGTTTCACCTTGATGAACAAAAGAATTACAGCCTTCTCCTAAAATAAGAGTTAAAGGTATATTCTTAGTCGTCTCTTTTAAAGCCAGAGAGTAAATGTCAGCGGGCTGATTCAAGCTGCCAGGCTTCTGGTCAGCTGAAATGGGTCCACAGAAGGTTTACAGTGAGTTTGCCATACTCTTATGTTGTTGTCCTGATCAGCTTTTTGTGCAGGTCTCTACAGTGGAACCCTTTCTTCACATGTGAATTGATGCAATGGGTGGCTGAGGCCCTTCTGATACACAGCAGGTGTTGCTGGTTCAGGTGAGGGCCTATGATCTGTACAAATTATGCTTCTTCTGTCATGTGCAAGTTGTTTGCATTTAGCGGGCTTTGTACCAGAGGCATGGGAAGGGTGGGGATGAGAGGGAGAGCAAAAGCAAATTTATAAACAAGACCTGAGGAAGATTTAGGAAAAGGGTAATAGTGAAGATAATGAAAAGTTTTATGATCAGTGAGAGCTTCTCCTCTGGTTGCCAATAGTTAGATGAAGAAATTCTGAGACTGTCCTTGTTGGCTTTCGCATGTTTTGTTCTCATAAACTGTGTGGATGTGGTTATGAGTAATTTGTCTTGTGAAGCACCAAGGAGCGTTACTGCCCATAAGAGCTAGATGCTTATTGCTACTTGTAAAAGGAAGTGTGCCGTTGTCAGGTTATTCTTTTGTCTTTCCAGTGCTGGCTCCTATGGTATCCTCTCTCTAGTGCAAAGAGAGATCCTATTGAGCAAATCTGCTGCTGCTGATATTTAAAAAGCTAGTTTCAATGCATTTCTACCTGAGGGACGTCATTGTGTCTTGCAGCATAAATTTAACGTGGAAAAATGTGCACCCATAGTTTCTATGAGCTTTTTTTTCTGCCTCCAAGGAACTCTATTTCTCTTTTTTCACCAAGTTACTGGAAGGTCCTGAACAGCAGCTGAGTTCAGGAGGATGAATAAGACAAGGCCTATGACCTAACAAAGCTTGATCTGAAAGTGATAGAGTAGAATCTCTGGTGACATTCATAAAATTTGATGTCAGCTTTGGTTTGTATTTGTTGATGCCAGAAGCTATGATATTTTTGGGGAGTTGGGAAGCTGGGCTTTGAATGCAGGAGCTTACAAATTGTTCTTTCAAAAGATGTATTGGACCTATGTTGCCACTTTTCAAGCATACTTTAGGTGGGATTTCTTGGTTTTTAGTGACTATGTATATTACACTGTAGCCTATGTGCAAATGGCTCTTTAATTTTGAAAAATTTCTCTTGCAATGAAGATACAACCACTTGTGGTGTTTTGGAACAAATAGCCCAAGGTCTGGTTTGAGTTACTCTTGTTTGGACTTGAGAGAGTCAGCTAGAATAATATTTGTGTGTACTGTGCCATTATGCGGTGTGGCACTTAATGTCAGAGAAGGCCGAAGTTCAGTGATTTCCTTGAAGAGAATCTGTGTTTTGAAATGAAGTCTAGAGCAGTGGTGACAACTATAGCCTAAGGCTCTGGTGACATGGGTTCGGGCTACTGTGACAGCTTTCAGCCCTTGTGTAATGGTGGGAGTCATTTAACCTCTCTGAAGAGAGAGTGGTTTCTCTCAGCATGCACAGGGGAGAGGATAAATACTGTGAAGGATACGTATTTCAGAATCATTAGCCATCCAAGTGGATACTTCAAGGAAAAACCACCTCTAACTATTTTTGGGCTTCTAAAAATACACAGTGGATGCATGTTCCTGCTTTCTACCTCAGGCAGCTTTTAAGACTATCTGCCATAGGTGCTTCTTCCCCCCAGATTGTGTAAGTCTTGTGTAACTGTTTGAAATGGGGCATTTTCTCTTAAGGCAGTTGTGCACCCTTTGTAGTCAAGAGTGGGAAAGCACTTGCAGTGATCTGTTTAATCTCTGTTGATTGTGAAGGAGCTCATACTACCTCACTTAAAGCTGCATACCTGAAGCTGGGCAAGACTAAATCTAGTCTAAATAGCTGTGGCAGTGAATATTGCAAACACTGCGTAAAAGATGCAAGTTTCACTATTTTTCATGCATTATAGAACTAGATGGATGTACTTAATATCTAGACATCTATGCCAAATTACTCTTGAGTGAGACTTAAAGCCCTTGTTATTAGGCAGAAAAGCAAAAGAATTTTCTGGCTCTCCCTCTTACATAGTGCATTCTTAATATTACTGATTCTTCATTTCACTTATGCATAATTGTTTTTGGAAAACTTAAAAAAAACCAACACTGTCTTTTTGCCAGCTTTGCCATTATGCAAAAAAATCATTGGTCTTTGGTTGTTCAGAAATTTGGCAGTACAGGATGTTACCTTTCCTTTCCCATTGCTTTTTTATATATAAAGGAAGAAAGGTGAAAAAATACCAGTATGTGACTTGGAAAGAAGGAGAGGAATCTTAAATTTACCTTATTGTTACTGCAAGGATGTCTGATTTGAGGAAAAGAAAGGCTTGTGATTATTTTGTAGACTCCCTGATGAGATGGCTTTAAAACGTCTCTGTTGTGGTTTAACTCCCCAAGCCCCAGGCAGCCACTTGCTCGTTCCCCCCCCAGTGGGACTGGGGAGAGAATCGGAAGGGTAAAAGCTGAAAAACTCGTGGGTTGAGATAAGGACAGTTCAATAGGGAAAGCAAAAGCCGCACACACAAGGAAAGCGAAACAAGGAATTAATTCACTGCTTCCAATTGACAGACAGGTGTTCAGCTATCTTCAGGAGAGCAGAGCCCTACCAGTTACTTGGGAGGACAAATGCCATCACTCCGAATGTCTCCCCTCTTCCTTCTTCTTCCCCCCATTTTATATAGTGAGTATGATGCCATGTGGAATATCTCTGTGGTCAGCTGGGGACAGCTGTCCTTGCTGAGTCTCCTTCCAACTTCTCGTGCAACTCCAGCCTCGTTGCCAATACAAAAATCAGAAAAGGCCTTGGCTCTGTGTAAGCCCTGCTCAGCAATAACAAAAACATCTCTGTATTATCAACCCTGTGTTCAGCACAAATCCAAAACACAGCCCCATACCAGCCACTATGAAGAAAATTAACTCTACCACAGCCAAAACCAGCGCAGTTGCGTAGAGTTAAATTCACTTTATTAATATCCCTTGCACATTGCAATAAGAGCCTTAATTCCTATTTTTAAGAGGAAATTTTTCTCTTTGATTTCATGCAGTGTAATTTGCTAATTTTAGGGGTGTGAACTCCTCGTGGTTTAGTGAGACAAAATTTTAATAGCTGTGTCTGAATCCTTATTTAAAATTTATCACTGTGTGTTTCTACGTAGGGCCAAATATGTTGCTTATGACGTGGCTGTTTTGGTGACTAACAGTCTGATGGACTGATAAATACATACTTTAGTGAGGATATGGTTAGTGAATTGGAAATGGGAAGAAATTCTCCTTCCAGTATGATTTTGATCAGTCTCATGTCTTAATATACTGAACCATTGTATCAGTGTGGTTTAAGGTTGCAGAGCATCTTGGAAATATTTTATTTGTACTGAGCTTCTGAAATTCCAGTGTAAGGAGCAGTGAACTTTCCATATATTTTACTAGCCAACACATGAAGCAATGTCTTTAATTCCTGTAGTAATTACTCTCTGCTAAATTTGGAGAAGCTTTGATTTTAGAGTGTAGTGCCTTCTACCATTCACTGCTGTTATTAACATACTATCGAGATTCAGTTCTGAGGCTTCTGTGATAAACTTGCATCGTTCTCTAAATGTTTTTTTTTTTTCCTGGAGCAGACGGGTCTATCTGTTGTCATTATCTTTGCAACAGGAATAAGATTTAGGGGACTGTCATGTTAACAAAGGTACAAAGTGTCGTCCATTCAACAGCTCATTTCCAAGCACAAAACCCCCTCGGCATTATCACAACAGATGTGCTTGGTTTTTTGAACGTTGAATGCTCAGAAGTATTCCTTAGGCTAACACTATGCTCAGCTTTCTTCTGTCAGCACTACAAGCACCATAAGCAATTCAGTTTATGAGACTTTTGGCTAAAATCATGGTGTTACGTACAAGAGTAGAATCCATTTAGCCGCTGAAATACTAATGTTTTGAATAAAAATAATTATTTTAAATATTAAACATTAATTAACATTAAATATTTAACATGTCACTGTTGTAATTCATACTGGCCATTAAATCCCAAAAGAGGATGTGTCCTGAGCCAATATCAATGTAGTAGCTCACAGATGAACAATTATTAACAGTGACTTCCTAATCTTCATAGCCCTTACCTCTGTTCTGCCCATTTTGTCCTTTCATAATGATGTTGATAAACTCCAATATCTGTACAAGTTTCCCCAGAGATGGAAAACTGCAGGGACTGGTATGAAATGTAGGTCTCAGAGAAAAAGAAAAATAATAGCATTCTGTGTATTTCACATGGTGTAATTTTGCAGTATTTTTTTCCCACAAACAGAACATTGGAGGAAAAGATTAGTCAGATTTTCTAAGATAAATACAGTATTCATCCTTCCGTTCTGTTTGTGCTCATTTTTGTAAAAGGAAAAGAAAGGTTGCATACAAATAAAACATAGAAAAGGTATAAATATTTTATATGCTTGTAATGTATGTCACCTATGTGCCAATAACAAGGATGAGCAGTTGTGTGTAGAAGAGAAAGATCTAACTGCAGGTAAAGAGAGTAAATCAAGATAAATTTTTTATTCATGGTAATTTTCAAATTACATTCCAAACTTGAACAGCAAAAATACATTACTCCTTTGGAAAGGAAGCCTGTTGAGTTTATGAATGTAATTTCAATGTTAGGAGCAAGGAATTTCCTTTAAGTCCTTTGTTTCTCTCCTGGAAATTATTTTACATGTTTCCTGAGGCTTTTTTATCATTCAGATTTGTTTAAGTGAATTATATTCTGCCTAGTAAATATGACAGGAGAGTAGAGGCTTCAAAGGTAATGAGCCCAGACATGTTGTGAGAATAATTTTCATGTGTCCTCACCAGACACCTATCCATTCTCGTAGGGAGTGGAAATCAGAGGCAATTTTCCTGTTATCCACTGGCTGGCATGCCAGTCCATCAGCAGGCAGATAGTTTAAGATTATCCAGAGAATATGCTTTCTTGCCCATTTGTTGGGCCAGAAAGGTTTTGCAAGGGACACTGTTGAAGTTGAAGCCATTATAAAGGGCAATTAAAGACACTGGAGCAAGCAGAAAATACTCTGTAGCTTTTGGGGGCATAAAAGAATCTGAGGGGTGGGGTCAGGAGATCTGGGAAGGTGCTGCTGGTGTTGTTGCTTTAGGAAATAAATCTAAGGTCTGTATGTTACCACATTTCATTGTTTTTGCTGAACTAATGCTTCTGCTGGCTTGTGAGGGATTACACAGCAGGCTCTTCTCTAGCAATTAACATGTGTCCAAGGGAATACAGCAATTCTTCTATTCTGCTGTTCAAGCTGAGCTAAGGCTCAGATCTCTAAGTGGTGCCTATTCAGCCACCGATCAGGTGTAATGTGTGCCCTCTGATCACAGAATCATAGACCTGTTTGGTTTGGAAGGGACCTTGAAGATCACCTACTTCCAACCCTCCTGCCATGGGCAGGGAACCTTTCATTAGCCCAGGCTGCTCAAAGCCCAGTGCAGCCTGGCCTTGAAATGCCTGATAGTGTCTGTGTCTGTGCCGTGGAGCTCTGCCACAGAAAGCAGCTTTATACTCTAATAAGAATGAAGCTTCCATATCATCAGGGTAGTGATGAATTGACAAAGATATATTAATAGTGATAACTCTATTAATGATCTTCCTAAAGTACATAGGTGAAGGTGTTCTAGCATCTTCAGTGTCTCATGTTGGAGTGTAGAAAGAGCGAGCATTCCTTAAGAACATTGGGAAGGCAATTTTGGTACAAGTATAATATCCCAACCAACTCTTGTGCTTTCAGCAGCAAATAGGTGGCCAGAGAAAGCACTGTGAAGGGAGCACTGTAGGTGCCTTCAGAATGAGATGGTGTGCTTTTGGGAAGGCATAACATGTCAAGTGAAGAAACAGATACTGACAGCAGACCACTTTGCTCTGGTGTGGTGCTTGGTGTTACTCAGAGTGCTTCCTGCCACGATTGATGTTCAGCATTAATCCTGTATCCACTCCATTTTGATGTGCCCCTTTTCTTACCGAGTCATTGCCCTCTTCATTGAGAACAAGAGCTGTAGGAAGTGCTTGTGTGGATACATATAGACTGCATCTTTGACATTTTAGCTGGATTAGTTCCTTTCTTTTTTTTTGTTGTCTTTTTGACCATTTCCATGGTTGCATTGGTTATTTGAAACTAAAATCTTAGTATTTAGTTTTAAACAATTGTTGGTCTTGATTTCTTCCTTCCATGTTTCATGAGTTAATTTCAGATTCACAGAAGACTAGTGTTAACTAAATTTGGGCATATGTTTCATGCAATACAGGGATAAATGGAAAATTCTTGTCAATCTGTATTTTAACTTCTCTCTCCAAGAATACATCGTATTCATTGCTGCCTAGTGATTTGTTTGATTTGGGCTTTTTTTCTGCCAATAGACGCACTTAATTCTGTTTGACAGTGTTTCAGTGTCTTCAGGTGCATTGTATAGTGATGTTCCTGATAATTTTTTTGAGAATCTGGATTCATCCATGCTTCTGAACACAAATAGCAATTGATGGTCAAATATTTGAAATGCCCTTTCTGCAGTGCTTAGCTGCCACACAGTGTGGAAGAATGGTCTTTAGGAAGTGACTCTGGATGCTGCTTGTGAAACTCTTGACCTAGAGGTCTTGAGAGACCTCTGGGGTTTTCAGTGTGCTTCATTCCTGGGCAAGACATTAATACGTCATTTTCATGAGCACTGAAGCAAGAAAATCATGACCTTCATAAAATATTAAAAATTTTGCTTGTTTTTGGAATGGATTGTTATGTAGTATCTTACCAAGTGTTAAGCGTTTTAACAGCTTGCCTATACTTCATGCATTTTCAGTAAAAAAATAAAATACAACTTAATACATGTTGGACTTGGCTGCATACAAGGGTGGATACTGCAGGTAATTTTTTAGCCCTGGTTCAATTTTTGCTTGCCAAACTTTAGACATCCATATTAAGACTTATAACTGGAAGAACTGAAGCTTCAGTTGAATAAAGAAGTCTTCATTTTTTCCGGGACTTTTCCTATTAACTTTTCCAATATAGAGCAGGATTCTCCAATAAGATGTACCAAAGGATGTAACCTATTTTGTGCAGTTACTTGCTGTCCTCTGTCTAGTTGATGAAAATATCTTTCATGAGTGTATTTAATATAAAAAAATAAAATCAGTAGAGTTGTAGAAGAATGTGAAGTGTTCAACCAGAACAGTTAAAATTGTTGTCACCAACAGCTCAAATTCTTAAATGGGTATTAAATATACACAGAGGATCTCAGCAGTTCCAGGCTCTCACAGCTTGATTTCAAACTAGAGTGCCATCACCTCTCTTCAGAGCTGAATTACTCAGGTATATAAGCCAGTTCCAGTCTACCATGATTTTAGAGGTAACTAGATGGCATTGATTCTGTTACGTGTTTGCTGAAGATGTAAGAATGGTATATGGAAAGCAGGTTGTGCCTGCAGTCCATTTAAATGCTCTGGCTTGCATGCAGGACCATTTTCCGGGTTATTGTTGTCAATATTAAGTAGTTATGGATGTTTTTTGGATAAGCTCCATTCAGATCATGGCTTGGGCAAGGGAGGTGGGGGGGGGGCAGTATTACAGAACAGTTACTCTTTTAGTGAGAGAGATGTGTGGCTTGGACACTGCTGATTAATAATGTACTGGGAAAACGGTCCAAAATAAATTTTTACAGGAATAGGACAAAAACTGGACTCAACATGTGTCGTGGAAGTGATGCAGCATGAGTAAGCTGCTGCTGAACTAAAGGAAAGGAGTCTTTTGGAGACCTTGAGTATTCCTTACTATCTTATTTGTTAAGCTCCATGGGAACCTGCATTTCTGAGTTGTGGAAACTGACTGAGGCCTCTGTGCCTCCTGAGGCCGTTTGGCCCCAGCACTGTAGGGCATCAGGGCAGCAAGGTCACTGCTGAAGAATAAAAAAAGCAAGCCCAAGAATGCAAGGCAACGTGCTAGTGTGCCCTCCTGCATTTCTTCAAAAGACATCTGTGGTGTGAGGACAGCTTTCTCCTTCCTGGGGCATGTCCTCGCTGTCTTACTCTCTTTTGTAATCTCTCCACAAATCTTGGGGTCCAGGGGCCCTAATTCTTCAGGAGAGGCAGAGGAATGTCATTGTCTTAGCTGTCAGTTTGATGATTGGGATGTCTGCCTTGAAGCTGTGAGTTTGAACATGTCTGAAGCTGAAGAGAGCCTAGAATCCAACTGTTAGTTTCTTGATGGACAATCTTGGCTGATAAGTAAACCTACTAACCCCGTGCCTTTTGCTTGAAGGCACATATGACTGAACAAGTAATTCATCCGTGATTAAGTATTTCTTCCCCACTGATTTCTGCAGTGAAGTCATGACACATTTGCATCTGAATTGATTTACCTGGCAAGAGATTGTGATATCAGTGCCCTCTTTAGTGGACTATTATGGAGTCATTGCAAAGGAATCTCTGGTGGAAAGGAACGAATTATTCAGGAAAGCACATTTTAAAGCATGTGAAATAAAGGAAAAAGAAATCAGGAAATTACTAAGTGCATCTTACTTGGCAAGGCAACACTTGTTTTAGTACAAAGTCTTCAGACTACCTGCGTTAGTTCTCTTGTAGGTTGTTTAGAATCATGGCTCTGTTTCAATCAGCTAAAAATGCTTTTGAAGTATTACTTGCCGTCTTTCCAATCTTTGTTATTTGAGTGTCACAAAAGAGAGACAAAAAAGATGTTGGTAATTTTTTCCATTATGTAGGTATCACAGTACTTTAATTTATTCTATTAATTTCTGTAAACTTTAAAAAAAAAATGTAAAAGTTCGGCTAAAAAAAAATGGGAGGTATATTTTATAATACAATTGCAATAATGTCCTAGTTCTGCAGCATCTATAGCATGGTTCAGTTGTAACTTAAGGCAGATGTTGTTTTTGCTTGACAGGCAAGTGGCAGCCTGCATAGCCTCGAAAGTAGATTGTGTCTGATAATAACTTAGCACTTAGGCTTTCAGTACTGGCCTGTGTTTGTTTGGGTTTTGTTTGTTTTGGTTTTATATACGATCCCTTTCGTACTTTTTTGTGCTTCTGAGAAGCTAAGGCACATACCCAAGAGCTTAGAGAGTAAAGTTTCTTCCAGGCTTGTGAGGATTGCTGAGTGTCAGAGCTTGCTACATGGCTTTTGGAGGCACTCGTTCTGCTTCTGCATTGGCTCATATTCCTGCAGCTGCATTGCATCGCTGCAGCTAACTTACTGTTAGACTCCTAGAGCTGCTGTTGCTTTCCTTGTAAAGTTGTGTAACCTGAAGAGTATCTTTGCGTTTGATAAGGCATCTTTTGAGAGACTAAGAATGACCTACTAGAAAGATTATGCTTGGATAGGGAGATTATTTTCATCAGATTTCCCAATGTGAATGGATAGTGATTTGATTTACAGGAAGTTGTACCACTAGTGAGAAATTACATAGTTCTGTTAGGTTAGATCCTAGCTTCAAAATCCCTTGTCTCTGAGATGAGGAAAATCTAAACCGAGTCAAGACATTTTTGGGAGTAGGTGGATCCTGCAGAAGTTCTGGGTGACGGGAAGGTACTCACCTATGACAAGGTATGTTAATAGAAAAGTGGGAGGGAAGCAGTGACAGAGAAGAAACTGAGAACTGAAGAGTTCACAAAAAAGTGTACAGAGATAGAGGAAGAGGGGTAAGGGGGAAAGCCTGAGCTCATGTGAGGCAAAAACTCACATGAGCTTCTGCTCACGTGAATACAATGCAAAAGCTTTTGTTTAGCCAGTAAGCTACAGTTTGAAGCAAAGTCCCTGTATGTGGCATCCTCCCATCCTTCAGGAAGGAGCGAAATGGGTCCTGCAGTGTCCTCCCTGATCTTAACAGTTAGAAAAATTCCAGGCCTTCCTGCTTCACCCAAAATAGTGACTAGTTCAGCTTTCACCTATCGAAGTGGCTACCATCATCACTCATGGATGCCAGCCATGTATGGATAAGATACAGTGAAGTGAAGACATAAGAACCTAGGTTATGATTTTGAGGTAGCAGAATCGCTACGTACAAGGTGTTAGATTCCTGTGGTATCAGACTGAGGATGAAATTTCACCTGAAGTGGCTGCAGGAGCTATGTGGCATCTAAATGTAAGCACAGATCAAGTATCTGTGGTCGTCAAAGACACACTTTATTTACTTTTGGCCTAACATGAGTCCTTGGAAGTTTCAGCATGGAAGCAGTTGTGGAACTTGCTCTTCTGTGGACAGTGATCCCAAAATCTTCATTTTAAGAATTTATGCTGAGTTGGACTCTCTCCCCACGCCCAAAGCACATTCAGGAGGAAACACTGACTAAAAAGGAAATAAGTAAATTATGTTTTAATACTTAGAGCTCTTAATTGGTTTGAAGTAACAAGTGATGATTAGATTTTGTTATTTTCATCTCTAGCTCGTATTGCCTGTCAGTGTGTCTACGTGCTTTGAGGGTGGGGAGAGAGTCAAATTCCTGTGGAACAGATCATTGAATACATCTGGCATGACTATCTCAATGGAGGCTTTGAGATACAGTTTGTCACTGGAGCTTCTCTTGCAACTAGTAGAGTTTTTCTAGGATTTGCCTTTTTGCAGATCAGAAGTACGGCTCAAATCATTGTGACAGGTTGTGCCAGAGACAGGTATCTAGAGTTACCAGTTAGAACTTTTAAATTCCACTAGGAACAATGAGAATTCTTCAAAAGGTGATCATAGACTCAAAATACCCCAACTCTGAAAATGTTACTCTAAAAATATTTTGACCTTGCTAGACTTGTTCACTGTAATACTGACAGGCTGCCAAATCTGTAGGAGTGATTTTATGTACATTCATGTGTAGTAGTCTCTTAGAAGACCAGTTTGTTAGTCAGTCTACTGAATCCCTTACCTTGTCTTTGAGTTACACTGTGAGATTTTGCCTGACGGCGAGATAACAGCTCGTAGTTGGGTCTCAGCATTCAAGGCAGTAACATAATTTCCCTGGTTGTTGCTACGTGCAAGAAATTCTATAACTTCTGAAACAATGCTCTTTCCCATGAAAATGAATCCAGGATAATTCCTTTCCTTTTCCTACAGATAACAGTAAAACTTTACAAAACTTGTGATCAGTTCTGACACAAGTTTCATACATTAGATAACCAAATATCACACTATTGTGATATTTTAAACATAGTAAAAACTTCTCTTATCTGTTACCTTATGTGAGGCAGAAGCCATCTAGAGAACTTGAAAAAGCAGTGTTAAAATGGTATAAAGTTTTTATTATACCACATCATAAGAGTCTTCAGTTATTTACATGCTACTAACCCCCAAACCCAGCTCTGCACTCTAAACAAGAATGCATTCACAGCATTATGCATGAATCTTTTTAATCTGTATTGTGAAGTTAGTACCAGAAACTAAACATCACTTTCATCACACTAAAAGGACCTAAACCAGCTCTTCAATGTAAAGCTAAATAAATGACAAATCATTTGGTTTACTAGTCTACTTTTAGTCTATTTTACTAGTCTATTTTTAATTACTTTTAGTAGTATTTTAAGCTTTTCAATGTAGTTATGAGTTGTTACATGGATGTACTACACTGTAGTGGTCCCAGTACCTGTGGCTAAGCATATGAAAATGTTTGAACATATATCTGGATTTATTTTGGTGAATCTTTGGCTTTCAGCTAGCAAACAGCCCTAACAGGCTTTTTCAATACCTTGTACTATATCATACAGCTTTCAGACTATATGACAATTGTCTAAATATTGTTAAATTATGCAGAGGAACATAACACCTGGTGCATTTATTTCTATACTGACCTTTATCTTTACAACACTCTTGTTAAAGCAGTAAATGAACAAGAAAGATAATAAAAAGCACGTAAAAAGCCTACAGACCAAATGGGATGAATAATGAAGTACGTCAGTTTATTCCAGAAAGTTAAAATGTTGCAGTGTTCCCTGGTTAGTACCAGAAGCATATGCAGGGACAGACCTAAAATCTGAATTTGGAGAGCACATCGGTAAAAGATGTGATTTGCTCTTTCCATCGTGGGAGGTCAGAGTTCCTTACAGTCATATTTGCGTGGAAGGTTTTTGTCCAGTGCAAATCGCTGCAATTCATTAAAGTTTCCCAGAGCATTTAATGAATGTGTGCATATCCAAAGACTTCCTCTCTAGCTGAAATGGAATGAAAGACATTCAGGCCATTTTGAGTTGCTGAAACGTTAGGTAATTTTGGTTTTCGTTTAGCACCTGCTTTTTTTTCTCCCCTCAAACTTTTGTTTTATTGTAAGTAGTGCTAAGTCTACAGGAGCTAATTTTTAAGATAAATTTCTGCCCAAATTTATGTGTTTCTTCCACTGGCTTGCCTGCAGGCAGACTGCTTTGATTGTAATACATATACCAAGAACTAGCGGGCATAAGCTGAAGTAGCTTTCTTTGCAGTTTGCATTATAATTTCTTGGAGCAATTTGTGTGTTTCTCAAACCTGTCAAGTGACTGACTACTTGTGAGAGAAAGTGAGAGTATTTGTCAGTCTGTTTCTTTAGGAAGAGAGTCTGGAAAATGATTTTTTGACATGTAAAGCAGTATGGAATATTAACTCACTGAGTGTAATTAGACTAACACCATTTGGCATAATCTCACAAAGGTCATGTTTTTGAGGGCTTAGTAATGGATATAGATCTTCATCTGTCTGTTGAGACCTCTAAAAATCTGATTTATTACTGGTACTTTATTTAGGTTAAAATTATTCTAACCATATGACCGAGAGAGATAAAGGGAAAAAATATTTAGACAATTTTCTAATGCCTTGATCAAAATGAGCACTGTGGTTTGGGTTTTGCTTTGCTTTTCCACCGTCATGGAATGAGATCTCTTGTGGTGAATGTTAGGCTGTTTACAACAGGATTCTGGAGCCTGTAGCCAAGCACAGCTCCCTGCTCAGGTACAGAGCTCTGGCTCAGTGCAGAGCCAGTAACCATGGTTGGACTCCGAGGACAGCATGACTCTTATCTGCTTCCTTTCCCACTGAACTCTGCTTTGTTCCTTTTTATCTTGCTGTTGCTATGACTGAATATGGTAATATGTTTATAAGTCTTTTACACCAAACCATGTGATAAAGCATATCCTCTCGACTGTCTGAACAGAAACTTAAGAGAGGAAAAAAAGAATCCATTTAGAAAGTTCAAAGGAGAGGGAGGGAGGCAGGCGGGCAGACTAGGAGCAGAATATTGATTTCAGTTTCATTCTAATCAAATCATATTGGTAAATCAGCCTCTAACATCACCACAACTCTAAAAATAGAAAAATCTAATATGAGTTTAATATGTAGGAACTGGCATTAAGAGAAAATTGGCAACTAGCATTTATGTCTGTGCTTCTGAGAAACCCTGAAGGTTTAGCTTGAATGTAAGATCAGCACATGCCATTTTCTGTTGATAATTTTTTTAAAACACTCTGAATTAAGATTACAAGCTGCTTTAAAAAGACCATCAGGTTCATTGTTGTAATTATTGTAATATTGTTGTATTATGGTGTAATAAAATTATATGGGGAACTTCAGTATCCTGCTTTAAATAGTTCTGTTGTGCTCTAATGACCAAAGATCATGGGGAACAAACTTAGGTTGGGCAGCCTGTTGCTTCACACGAAAAATTTACAAGGAGATAAGAGCAACAGTTTGACCATCGCAGTGGCTTGGTAGAGGCTCTCCCAATTCCCTGTGGTTAGGTAAGAGAGGCAGTGGCTTTCAACAAGCTGAAAATAACTCTTAAAAATGCTCTGAGACATCTTCTATTGTTTTCATCCTCTTGGCACAGAAGTTGATGGGTGAGCTCTGTGACTCAGTTTGTGGGACATGTAAGTCATGGATGATGAATGTGTGACAACTCGACCAAGCAGAAGAGCAATAGCCTGAGCTCCTGTTTCAGAAATGGTGCCCTGGTCTAGCTGTTGTGGATTACAGCTATATAAGAATCTGAAGTACCTGTGTGCTAAATGAAGTTTTTGTTAGAAATGATATAAATAACTTCCATTACCATCTCTTCTTAGACCATATAAGTAGCTTTATGTTTCTTCACAGCACATGAAGCTTGCCAGCAGTGCTGAAAGAGATTCTTGGGTAAAACAAAGGTGTATTTTAATACCTAGCTTGAAGATGATGGGGTTTATCTTATGTATTTATAGCCATTACTGAAGATGTAGCAGTTCTATTTTAAGATTGTATTTTATTAATTTAGCAATATTATCAGTTGTTGTGTCAAGTATCCATTCAAATTGAATTGTATGGATTCCATAAAATCATGTGCTTTAGAGTTCACAGTATCCACAGTAAACATTCATTGTTTGTGTCATGTAATATAAATTATCTCTACTATTTAAAAAGAAAAATTGTTCTGGGATAGTCTTAAGAGCCTTATAGAAGGACATACATGAAATTAAGCTGTATTAATGCACAGATTGGCAATTTCTGTAAATCTTGGCAATTTCTCTAGCAGGTAAAATATATCCCATGCGAAAAAACATGATCAAGCTGATTTAAGGTCACTTCCAACGTAGTGATTCTGTTCTGTTCTGTTCTAAGATCAAAAGGTGCAGTTGCTAATGTTAGTTGTGTAAAAGCAAAAAGAGGAAAGATACAAGAAAGAAAAATGTACAAACTAAGAGCATGAAAAGCACATAATTGTTCATGTAGATACTATTTCTGTAGCAAGCTATACTTGTTTTTATTTATGTAAAATTAACTGTACTACAGTATTCTAATGACAATATCAAGGTTTCCTCTTCCAAAAACTCTCAGTGTTTGTCAGTGAGATGAACTGACAAGTTTTGTCTTTAGAGTCTAAGTTGTGGCATCTGACCATATAAATGTCTTGGTCAAGTAAACCACTCTGAACTTTATTCATGTTTCAGCAAATGTTGTTTGAAGAATAAGTTTATTGTTTCCTGAGAGACATTATCCCCATGAAACATTTTTAGTATTGCCCTATTCAATTAAATAAATAATCTCTGTGACACCATCACATCCTTTCAACTGCTAGGATGAAACACCTAAGATATTGATGCTGAGATCCAAATTAAATTGTAACTCTAAAAGCATTGTAAAGGTTTTAATCCCCTCTGTCCTCCTAGGCAGAGTTTGAACAAAATCAAGAAACCTAATGGCCTTGAATATGAAGGATATTAGTCTAAAACACGTATCCAAAGGCAAGAAAATGCAGTAGAAGCAATACAGGCTGCAAAGCCATCTTTGCTTGCCACTCTCTTATGTGAGTCTTACTGTTGCTGGTGCATTGTTGGTGTTGCCTTTTCAGCCCTGCTGTCTCCTGTGATAGGTCTTGACTAGACCTGTGCCAAATTGAATTAAATTTTGCATAAACATATTAATGAAGCAAAGAAGTTACATGAAGTTGGTCTGTAATATTTTACATTTCCTCTCAATTACAACAGATAGCAGGTTAAGATAAGCGGGTTTAATTTTCCTGCATTAAATTACTTTTATATTAGCAACATGGTTTTAACAGATTAAGAAATATCAAATTGAAAACAATTTTTCCTACTGAATCTATTCTGGTCTAATTTAATGTGCTATGCAACTGTACAGTTTCTGGGCACTTTCCATTAGCCTGCTAAACAAAGTCACTACTGTTTCTTGCCTGTGCTTCTCATCTTGCAGTCCTGCATTTGAGAATGGTTTTTGTGTTGGATGGCAGAGAGAAAGGAGTGGGGGTTTTGTTTGGTTTTGGATTGGTTTGTTTATTTAGTTAGTTTATAAGCACTGAATTTATGACTAAAATTTTATGCATAATACACATTCTCCTGTGTATTTACACTACATGAGGAGATGTTCACCAAATGTGCCCTGTAGTTAAGAGCAGAGGGCAGTGAGCTTTGTAATGAGCTTTTAGAATCAGCAGGGCTTCCTTCTGCAGGAGTTCATTCTACCCTTGACATTTGAGTTCTGGCAAAACAGAAATAAATGTATTTTCAGTTTGCAAACATCTCTTAGGGGAAAAGTCGGCTTTCACTTGCTGCTTTCACCATGGCAAAACATAATGGTTGCTACACAGGCATCTTCAAAATGACATCAGAGGATTTGTACCATAATGTAAACATTTAGTGAATCCTCAGTAAAGGCAGTTGTTCAAAAATAGTTTCTTTCTTTATCTGTAAAACTTTTTAAAATTGTGATTTAACACTCTCATTACAAGTGATATGGTGACATTAGAATAATAATTTAACGTCGTTTATCTTCCAAAATCATCTGAATTGTTTTCTCTAAGTAATTCAGTTTAATAAAACTCACTAATTGGGGTAATGTGTCCTCAGAATAGGAATATTTTTAAGACTAGATAAAAATTTTACTGTAAGGTTTTATTTCTCACTAATTGGGTGAATGTCATTGGTTTTCTTTGAAGTTAGACAACTTATTTTGTATTTTGGGGTTTTGATTAATAGATGTTATTTATTTATGGAACTTCTCCACCTCAGGGTTTCTTTTATGGGTTGAGATAATTGTGTAATGTCTATTAGCATTTGAAGTGTACAGTGTGTACAAAAATTTGAAAGGAAAAATGGACTTTAAAGACTCATGACTATGTACAAATAGTGGATTAATTCTATAAAATCGATACAACAGTCTTAGCTGAACTTTGTTCAGAGAGAATTAGACTGACAGAAAAGTTCCTTATATTTCTTTAAAAAACAAACCTCCAAACTTTTATGGGAGTGATTCATGCTAGTACCAGCTCATAAACACTTAAAAAGATTATATGAGAAATTTCAACATCGCGTGCACACACAGAACACGTTTCTAGACGGTGCACAAAGCACTGGCTGAAGTACTACTTTGATGTATTGTTATAATGTGCACGTGGAGCCTCTTTAAAGAAGAGGATTCAGGGACATCTGCTTGTAGAGGCACGCTCATCTTCATAAACTGTTCTGTTTGGATCTTTTTACTGGAAAAGTTATCTTTTTTGTGAATTCAGATTTGATTGTAACTATTTTAGTTGGTTGTTAGGGTGTAACCTTAAAATACCATGCCAAGAGCAGGTTCTCCAGAAGGTGCCCAGCAGCTGAAACACTGCATGGATATGAGATTTTCTGTGGACTTGTACTCACTTATAATAACAATAACTTTATGTATATTTTACAAAATATTTTAAAGAGCATATCTTTATGTGTGTATATTTATATAAATAACAAGATAGTAAACATACAAATAATATTTGAAGATTTCCTCCATAATAAGGACAACTGTAGATCTATTCATAAATGGAAAGCATCACTTGTGACCCACTTTAATGGCATAGTTACAGCAGCAGAAAATGTTTCTGCTTTTCAAAACAATGTTAATTTTATTAACTTGGGAGACAACATTTCGTTTTCTTCCAGGAGGAAGATATGGAAAGAGTACTGCCTGAGTAGGATACTGTGGTTGTGTTGCTTAATGCTTTATATTGGCCCTCCAGTGAAAAGAAAGGAAAATATTTTTGCTATTTTAAAAGTAAATTTAAATAAGAAAATGCTTTAAAGTTGTGTTGTTGTGATCCACAGGAGGTTAAATCCATCGACTCTGCAGAGAATTTTGGTTCTTAATGCACTGCAGTTAGGATGTTTTCTCCAGAATTAAGTCAGAGCAGTGTTAATCAGTTGTGTATAGTGGCTTAAAATACCATTATTGCAGCAGTGGTTTTGAATAACAAATGATCTGCAGAAAATGCGTCTGTGTGATTCAAATTTTAATTGTCTTTATTTTGCCCGATGAAATAAGGGGTTTTTAAAGTAGTTTTTTAAATAAAACTTTTCATCTCTCCTTCCTTCCCCGGTCTTCCTTCTTCTCTTTTCGGTTTTTTTGGGGACTTTTGTTTCTTTCAGTGTGTGTAGCTCATGAAGTATGGCCAAAGTTTTTGATTTTTGGTGGCTCAATCTTCATGCAGTTCTCTGCCTTTGGAGTTATTTGTGGTTTGGGTACAAATGCAAGCCTTGGATATCAGGTGTGGAGCCAAAACATGCACTCACATGTGTAGTGTGGCAAATAGTGAAAGTGTACTTGTGTATATAAGTAATGAAGGTTTGATAAAATAAAGTTGCTTTGTCAAGAGATGTACTAGTTATTGTGGAGAGGTAAATAAGCTGCTTAGTCATGTAATGTAGTAAAGCAGACTCCATCTTTTGATTAAACCTTTATATAAAAAAATGAACTAAAGGTCCTGTGCATAGGTAGAATTGTCGATGTAACAGACATGTATCTTTGAGATTTGACTTTATCAGCCCAGCATGGAGAGATGCAGGGCAGGAGGTAAAGGAAGAAGCAAGCAGGCTCCTTTAAGTAAGCAACTCAGTTCACGTACAGGACAAGATGTGATTGTTTATATGCTCAGGATGTGCTGCTGCAGCATGAACGCAAATGAAAAGATCCTATGCCTGATGGAGCTATTGTTCTCTTGTTTATAAACGGAAGTTTTGCGGTGGTTTAAACAAACAAAATCCCTGAGTCTTGAGTCTTTTGCCTGTGATGGCCAATGTATATGGATTTAGAGTGTTTTGTCTCTCAGTGGTAGTACTTTCAAAATTCTCTGCTACTGTAAAGTCTTCATGTTCTTGTTACCAAATAGGTCTTATGTTATATTGCCAGCTCAAAGCAATAAAAAGTAATGAATTAGACTAAAATCAGCATTGAGCTGTGGGGTTGATCTTTGTAGGTCTGTAAATTACATATTGAAGATTTCCTTAAAGCTGTCTTTGTTTTGGGGCAGGGAGGACTTGGTTGGTTGTTTTGACTATTAAGTTAGATGTGAGACTTATTTCTCTGTAACTGAGGACAAGAAACTTCATAGTATTTCCTGGAATTCCCTTGTATGATTGTACAGTTCCAGGAGCTGGGATTTCAGAAAAAGCTTAGACAATCTGAATAGCAATGAAATTAAGAGTTGACTGTGAAACAGAAAGAACCAGGTGCAGGGAGAAGGTGACCTGCTGCAACTTCATCAGTGTGGAATAGTTTGTGATGAGAAGTAGACAATGCAGTGATACGAAGGAAAGCACACTCTAAATCACAGGTGGTGAGAGATCAGAAGCATGTGCCTGTAACTATGAGAAGTGATTAGTCATAGCAGGTATGTACCTGGCTTTTTATCAAATTCTCATTCATGGAAAAGGATCTAGTAGTTGAAAATGTGTAGCAGGCTGACTTTTCACAGAGTATTTCACAGTAGTCTGGAAAATTTCATTCTTGCCGTCTATTTGGATATCTTTAGAAAAAGAAAGTTTATTACTGAACGAGAGGGGAAGAAAAATCCATAAAAGCTGGGAAGGGGGAAGGGAGAGCACCTATTAGAAACACTAAAAGGGAGTCGAGCAATTAATCTAGAAGGGATACAGAATGTCTGGCATCACTCTTCAAAAACATGTCACCCCCACACAGTTTCATAGTGTACTTTGAGGAATTTGTGTCAGAGGAAAGGCGCTCTCCCTCCCCGGGAGTAGGAGTGCAGGCTTCTCATAAGCACCGCTCAGTGGAACCACCCATTTGGCACCTGGGGCTCCCACGCATTTCCTTGTGTTGCTGTGTAAACCTGAGACAGAGGGAACGTGCACACTAGTTACATTTATTTCGATCTGAGTTAGGAGAAGGTATTTTATTGACTTGTTTTTCAGTAATGGTGCTTTTCTAAAGAGGAGGAGTGATCTGAAGCAAAATAGTTAACCAAGGGGTGTGGAATCTACCTTTTGCCTGCTTAAGAAACTTAAGCTTAGTAAATGCGAGTATTGGTTCATCACTATTTTTTCCCTAGCCAGGACAGCGATTTTTAATCTTTTTTTCTTCACATGACTGCTGGACAGTAAATGGAAAGTACTTTTGCTTACTTTTATAGAGGCATGTTGTTTTCACTTTTCAGTGTCTAGGCACAGAAGATCTTTGTATTGGAACCAGTTTGCTTATGTCAGTTTTGTGCTGCTGAAAAGCTTGGAACAGGACTGCATGTGAGTTGGGGCACCGGAGACTTTTCAGTAGATGTTCTTGGGTTTTGAAGGAGCTTTTTTTTTGAAGTGTTACCAGTGAAGGAGAAAACTGCCTCTTCCCCCCATTGTTCTCTTCTCCCATTGGTCTAATTTGAAATAGTACCATATCGAAATACTTACTAACATACAAGCTGTGACCTAGAAAATTTGGCCTTAGTTCAGTCCTTTAAATAGAAATTAGAGAAAAGGTTATTTCTGGGGTATTTCTGGTTTGAACTGAGCATGCCTGTAGGATTTGAGGTAAACCACCTTTGATGTAAACTTGACTGTCTGGGTCACAGGTTATTCACGACTATTTGGCCTTGACCAGATTAGAACAAGAGAGTAAAAGCTGTATTTCTAGTCACACCAGAACTTCAGTGCATGTGCTTTCTTTGCAATTGCTTTCTACAGAGTTTGTTTTATAGCATTTTCAACTTTGGGTGTTTTTTTTAATTTGGGGGGTTTTTTTCACTTAAACTAAAATTGCAAGTACATGTCTATCTTTCTTGAGGTGCCTGTGCTTACAGTCTCAACTCTGTGGTGCTAATGAATTAAAATAGAGGGAAAGATAGGTGATCAAACTGACCCTCAGAAGGACTGGATTCAACATCTGATGTCTTGTCTAGTAAGCTTAGTAGTTTAGTCTATATCTGAGGTCTTCCTGAAGTTGCTTCATAGAACAACCGAATTTTTATAATTACCAGACCATGTTGGCATAGTGCAGAAAATTTGCAAAAGGATTCAAATCTCTACAGCCTGCTCTGCCCCTGTATGATGCCTTATTCATGAGATGGCCTTGAAGTTTCCCAGCCTTTGAATATTGAAGAGCAGATACCTGCCAAAGGGCATCTGGGATTACCTTTGACTCCTACCTGGAATAAACACCTAATGTGTGTTAGTGAGATGCCTTACAGCTTTAATGTTTTTTTGTGGGGGAGGTAGGGAGTTAATAGGTAATAGAGGAATTGTTGATGTTAAAAGAAACACCTTCAGTTATTTGACTCAGTCAGCATTTGCCAGGTGGTCTCAGACAAATCACCCAGGATCTTCCACTGCCCCTGTAAAAACTAGAAACATGGTTTCCTGATTCCCTCCATTCCCAGTTACTCTCAACCCTCTGCATGATTATTAGCATGATATTCTGAGTGTAGGTACTTCTAGATATCACTGTTAGGTAGCTCTGTAAAAAAAACATGAGCAGAAGGTGTTTTTCTGTAACATACTGTACAAAAATGTTAGGAGCTGATTTCACGTAACTTAAAATATTTTATGATGATTTAGCTCTATTTTAAGACTTCCATGAAGGATTCCTATGTGCATTTTAGAAGGAACAGTGAACTTGAAAGAGATGGTAAAAATCTCTCCCCAAATACATTTCTGCTTTGGAATATACTGAAAACGTATTAAAACCCTCTCTGCATGCTCTTTTACCCATTGGAACACCTGTGCTTCTGGCATATGCATATTTCTTGATAAAAAGATAATTGCTCTTGATGATTTTTGTTGCTGTTACCAAATTCTAAAAGCTTTAAAGTCGCCTTAATCCTATTTTGTATGCTCCTTATGGGATTCTGTTTCTAAGCATTCATCAGAAACTCTTTCAAGATAGACTTAAATTGTCATCATAATCTTTTGTTTAGCTGCACAGCTATGACTGATGATGGTAATGAGGTTGTTCAGAGAAAGAAAAAGAAGGAAACACCTGTAAACTGAGCCTATTTAAATAAGTAGATCATTTTGTGTCTTCATGGTTTGTTTCTGTTAGTGAGACAACCCAAAGGTGTGGGCTTTCTGGAGCCTGATGCATATATGCATCTGTCTTGTAAAAACTTTTTTTCCTCTGTGCTTTTTAAAGGTACTTTTTAAAAGAGCATAAGAGAAATCTATGACATAAACAGTAGAGTTCAGTTTGATACCTAAACATAGGTGGCTTATCTCTGACTTGTTCGTGGAGAGCCATTGACACAGTCAGTGGAACACTGGAAGTGATTCATCTGAGCAGCCATGGGATGTGGGCTGCACTAGGATGGGCTGCATTCTCTTTGTGCTCTATTCACTATGGACTTTTTCTCCCAGATGGATCCCACCCAGGATCTTTGGGGAAGAAATAACCTTCTAGGTCTGCTTGATATTTTCCAACCAGGGGATACAATGACCAATCCCTACAGGCCATTAAACGTAATATTCTCACCTGTTCAGCAGATCCTGTCCATATGGAATCCCTTTCCAGCAGTCTTGCCTGTGGCATTGGGGCACATGGGTGCTGTGGACTCATTGATGTCTGACCTTTGTGCTTCTTTTGCAGGCAGTAAGTGAAGAAACATACGCATCATTATGATGCCAATGAAATCCCTGTCCTTGCTTCCGTGATTGGATTTTCAAATCACTGTTGTGCTCTGAATGCTTCTTTTTGAATGGCAGGATGCCTATTACCCAGCCCTCTACTTCACATTTAAGACAGAAAGTAAACCTGCCAATTCACGTGCAGTGAAGGGTTCCTAGCAGTGTGCCTGTGTTCCTTGCACCACACAGTGATTTTGCTGTCTCTTTTGAAGCTCTGGACTTTGGCTTGGGATGGGTTGCATGAATAGCATGGTCAGGCAGCTGGAGATCTGCTTGGCTCCTTGGACAAAGGGGAACTGGGGCTTTATCTCTGAGAGTTACCTATCTACTCATCCGTGGTGCCAGGCTCTGATGCAGAGTAGGGAGCCTGAATTGCTTTACACCTAAATCACTGTTCTTAAAGGCTCGTAGTTCAGCAGCACCAACATTACTATTAGTTCTCAACAGAGTTGTAGCAAAGTGCGTATATGAACTGCTCCATAAAATGCAGTGGTCTCTCTCCAAGGCCCAGGTTTCTTTTTTCAGGCTAACATCAGCTATGGCTATCCCAGTACCATATGCAAATTGGTTTTTTCCCTGTTTTTTCCTAGAAGACAGATTGAGGGTATGTCTCTGATATTTCCTCAGACTGTGGGCTAGTGCTTTGACTTCCTGGTGGTACCACATGTCTCAGGACTGCTGCTTCTCATCTACTGCTAATGCCCAGCTCCCTACTAATTACAATAATAGGAGAGATGTATGATGGTTCTTTTTTCTTAAAGTGCTTCTCACTAAAACAAAAATAAAAAATCAGTCTCTCAACAACTTCTTTATTATTAACAGCTTGGTGGCCCTGTGAGATGTCGGTGACCCAGGAGTCACAGCAGGAACAATGTCAAGGATGGCATTCATCATTTCTTCCCGTAGCATAGCTGGAAGAGCGCTCCCGCAGTTTGAAGGAGATGTGCATTCAGTCTCCTGCACTGGGAGGATTTCAGCCTGCGTCCCAGGAGAGGGCACTAGTCCCTGCAGGGATGAGGAAGCGTCTCAGATTCCTCCTGCCAGTCTTGTGCTCAGTATAAAGAAGCAAGCATTCGAAACAGCAAAAAGTGAAGCTAATTTTTCTCATTACAAGATGAGACTTGCAGCAAGAAGGATTTGGGGTAGGATTTGCAAATGGAAGTCTGATGTCTTGGGGTAGCATTAGTGCTGAGCTATAAAGCAATCACAAATGGATCTTTGCAAGACTGTTCTACTTCCTCAAGGTAGAAGAAAGGTGACAGGCCATTTGTCTAGACATACCTGACTCCCCCACTGTCTGCTTGCTTCTGCTTTAAAATAACCAAACCAAAAGTCCCAAAAACCCCTAAAATCCACAAAATCCAACCAACCAACCCCCCACCAAAAAAAGAAATAACCACCCCACACTACACCCCACCTCCGCAGAAAAACCCCGTGTATTATGTCAGCAGAGGATTTCAAGAGCCTCTGTTGCTTGACCCAGCCTTGCAACATGATGGCAGAGGACACCTGCCATTTTGTCCAAATACAATCAGACAGAAAAATATGTTGGATATGACTCTTTTGTACCCTTAGTGAGCTCTCAATCCAGTAAGTAAAAAAACGCTACTGCTAGCAGTGCTTTGTGAATTTAAACTCCATTCTTTTCTAAACTTTACTGAATTTGAACTGACCCTATGATTGGTTTTATTCATGTCAGGAGCAGATTTGCCACACGCTAACAGATTTCCTCATGTCCAAAAGCACGGCAACATTCAACAGATGTATTCCTTCAATGCTATTGTTCTTTTTATCTCTATTGCTGTTGTGACCTTGAAGTTTCAGGAAGACAGAGAAGGCTGACCAATAGAGACTTCAGTGAGAGAGAGGACATAAGGGAGAAGGGATCTGGTTTGGGCTTGTATCCAATTATTACAATACATTTTTAGACTATTTTTTACTAAGGAAGTAAACACTTACTGCTGTGTAAAGGTTAGATATAGACCCACCCATTCTTGGAAGTTATGTACAGCTTGTCCTGAGTGACATCAGTGATGGATCTGTTTTGTGTGTGTATATAGTTCTGTGACTAATTACAGTATAATTTTGTGCCAAAGCTTATTAAAAAATGTCTTAGGTTGTTTCAAGAAATTCTTGCTTTATACTGAGCATTTGGAGCAATATCAATTGTTTTTAACAAACTGGTAAAGTGCAGATCTTTTAGGCCACAGCACTGGTTTAATCCCTGGAATAGAGTCTGAGTCTTAAAGGTCATCATTAACCAAGCCTCTCCAAAAGAAATTGTGGAGTTCTCCAGAACTCTTTCCGTATGCATTTTTCAAGTGCCTTTTTTTTTAGATACTGGTGAATGTAAACTTTTATGTTACCCGGTTTGTGCCCTGAGTGTAGCAGTAGCAAAAGGAAAATCAAGAAAAACCCCCCAACTGTAATCCTTGGTAATCTATAAGGAAAATAATAAGTAGTAGAGATGATCTTGTCTCTGAGATGGTCAGATCCAGATTTATAGGTGCATTACCCCCTCTGTGTTTGTACCCCAGCATGGCAGAGACAGAGATCAAGCTGTGCCCGAGGCATGTTATTAACAGTAGGACACTTTATCTGGGTACTGAGCTTGTATTTTAAGGACAACACAGGAATCCTTGAGTGAATTTTCAGGAAACCTGCCAAAACTGTACAAGGATGGGAAAACAAACCTTCCAACAATACTTAATGATGGGCTTACGTTTTTTTACTCAAGAAAAAGGTTGAATGGTGATCACTGGACATGTACACATAGGTCTGGCTGCATGATCTTCAGTATTATACATAATAATAAACACTGTATTTGGAAATCAAACTTTTAACATAGCACCTTCATCAAGCTGGAAAGTCAAATACAGGCCAATTCTTTCTCTGTGTTCTCTGCTTTAAAAAACAGCAGTTGCTTCCAGCTTGCAGCATACACTAAATTTCCAAGAGCTTTCAGCTACTTTTGCAAAAGCTTTGAATTGTGGGAGGAATTTGAATGGGATGTATCAAAAAAGGCATTAAACCTGGGAAAATAATCTGAACAGTATAGCACTGCTGTAGAGGGAAAAATCTGTTTACATCTCCATTGATGTTTGACCACTTCTAAGAGAAAAAACAGTGATTATCAGCCATACTCTCTTTGAAACTCTTAATAATAAATGATATATTTAGGAACCTTTTCTAACTAGGTGTTGTTCTCATTTTGTGGAAAACGGTAAGTGATTCTGAGAAGCTGTATACTTGAATAATTTTCTCTAATTCATCTTGACTCTATTTTAGGAGAGACAAGCAGTTCCTTGGACTGTTTATTAACCTTTGGAAGTCAAGAAAAATGCTGCTTAATTTCAAAGAAAAGTTTATTATGCTTTGCTAGTATAAGCTACTTTATACTATGTACTTGATATACTTATATGTGGAAAAGGAAACTGGATGTTTGATTTTAAAAAATAGAATTCAAATTCCATTCACCTCTTTTTCTTTCCTCTCAGGTGGAAAGACATGACATGAATACCCTGAGTTTACCACTTAACATCCGCCGTGGAGGTTCTGATACCAACCTGAACTTTGATGTACCAGATGGGGTCCTAGAGTTTCACAAGGTCAAACTCAATGCAGATAACTTGAAACAGAAAATCCTCAAGATTACAGAGCAAATCAAGGTTGAACAAACAGCTCGAGATGGAAACGTGGCTGAGTATTTGAAACTGGTAAACAGCGCAGACAAGCAACAGGCTGGGCGCATTAAGCAAGTCTTTGAGAAAAAGAACCAGAAGTCTGCCCACTCCATTGCCCAGCTGCAGAAGAAATTGGAACAGTATCACAAAAAGCTCAAGGACATTGAACAAAATGGATCTTCCAAAGCTACCAAGGATACTTCCAAAGATAACTTGAAAGATGTTCAGCATGGAAAGTCTCGTACCACTGGGCACGGAGCAGAGAGCAGCAAGTCGGGTGTGCCGGGTGTATCTTTGACACCGCCTGTCTTTGTTTTCAGCAAGTCTAGAGAGTTTGCCAACCTGATCCGAAACAAATTTGGTAGTGCAGACAACATCGCTCATCTCAAAAATACCCTGGATGAATTTCGGCCAGAAACAAGTTCTAGAACCTATGGGGGCAGTGCCACCATTGTTGCCAAACCAAAATATGTTAGTGACGATGAATGCTCAAGTGGGACCTCTGGATCAGCAGATAGCAATGGGAATGCATCCTTTAGTCCTGCTGTGGCAAGTACCCTGGACAGCCAAGGAAAGCTTTCCATGGTTTTGGAGGAACTAAGGGAAATCAAGGAGACACAGTCCCAGTTAGCTGATGATATTGAGAATTTAAAAACCCAATTTAAAAGAGACTATGGCTTTATTTCTCAGATGCTACAAGAGGAAAGATATAGGTATTTTTTTTTAACTGTTCTCTTGAAATGACTTTTGAACGTGTATAGAAACTATTTGGAAAGTGTAAATGTGTGTGTGTGAGAGAGATTTTAGAGGCAACAGGAAAAAATAATTCCAATCAATATCTGGTACCAACGTGTTTAATTCCTTCCAACAACTGAAAATACACATAGAATATTAATATTTCCTATCAAATGGTGTAGTGTCCTTTGCCTTTTGTTAAAGGCTGATCAGAAAACTCTCTCCTCTATCATAGTTTTTATGTGAATTATGTGAATACTGCGTATAGGAGATACTAATGGTTTTGTAACTGGTGGAAGGATTCTCATCTAATGTGACTCGAAAGAGCTAATCAGTCTGTGGTGTGGCAGAACTGACTGACAGCTGATAAGTATACCCTTGGCTCCTGAGTACCTTGTCCAAATACTTCTCACACACATTGCTATCTTGTGGGTGCAATGTCACCTTGTACCCTGGTGTAACACACAGCTGGGACATGTAGTTTTAAGTGCTGTAGCACAGCTTCGTCTTGCATTTGTTACTTGACAATTAATTCCTTTATCAGCCACTGTGAGAAGTGGATGATATGTTCTACAGAGGGCTTTCACCTGCTGTACCTACGTCCCATTTTTCCTATGGCTTGTTAAAGTGATAGTCGATTCTTCAAGTATTTACTATGCCAGTGGGCAAAATCTTGGTATGAAGAGCAATATTTTACGTTTCCCTTGCCTATAGTTCTTGAAATACAAGGAAAGGCTTGATATCATGTGGCAATATAAGGAGGAAAGAACAATGAAAATGGCCCACTGAACTCATGACTTGGTTTCAGGAGAAGGCAGAGCGGCATTTTCTGGCAGCTCTCTGCCAATAAAATCTCAAGCCTCCTGCCACCCATTTCTAGACAATTTTGTCTCCATCGTTTTTGTGCTGACTGCAGCGTTTGCCTGTTTGTGTGTTAAATTAAGTGACAAACTCACCAAAAAAATTCTAGTTTGCTGGTGATTTACTTGAACTGCTTTACCATGCAGAAGCATGCCAGAACAGGCTGTACATAAATGGCAGAACCCTGCAGTTGTGTATGAGAGAGAACATATTTTTCCTGTCATTACTGGCGAGCTATTAATTGGCTCAAACTTACTTATGAAACCATATCTTCTTGTCTAAATGAAGAGTGAAAAATGTGAGTTGGATATCCTTAGGCACTGTTTATATTTCATATAATTTTCCAATGATGTACAAATATTTGCTTTTTAACTCCTACTGCCAGCAAGAAATACTCAAAAAAGACTTTCAGATTGCTGAATAAATGTTTATGGAAAGTTTGCAAAGTTTTTACTGATTTCTGTATGTGCTTTGTAATGCCAGTCAGATGAATTCATCATACACTGAGAAATTACCTTTTAAAATGTGTAACTGTTTTCATGATTTGGCATTACTTGAATAGAAGGCACTAAATTTAGACCTCTTTTCCTAATAAGATACGAAAGATTGGAAGACCAGTTAAATGACCTCACTGACCTTCATCAACATGAGACAGCAAACTTGAAACAAGAGCTAGCCAGCATAGAGGAGAAAGTGGCGTATCAGGCCTACGAGCGATCACGAGATGTTCAGGTACTTATTCTCCTTACCGTAATCTTCTAACGTTTCGTAGAAATCTTGTACCATGAAACACTTGCATCTTTCTACATCTTTTTAAATAAGAACTACGGGGAAAGATTTATGGCCCTTGTTTTGTCTGTTTGAAGGTGAAAACCCAGCACTTTGAATCAGTGACTGTCTCCATTTGTTCCTCTGGATTCAGGTTTTTTTCTGCTGGAACTGATGATAGAGCCTAGGCAGACTTGTGGTTGAAGAATGGCCTGTTTTAACTTCTTTCACAGAGGAGGAGGGAATTGAGTCTCCTTGTATTGTGTAACATAACCCTTCTGACATTGTCCTGACACAAACTTCTTGCTCAGACTTTCTCCAATTTGTAGTTTCATCACTGGCAAGGTTTATTATAAACTGAGCTTAGAGTAAAAAGTAAGAGAGCTGATTTATAAATAGACTTGTAGATTTGCCAGTTATAATTAAAGAGTTTTAAGCCATGGTCACAACAACCTCTATAATCAAAGCTGTGGGGTGTGTTCACGTTAGTGATCAGTTGTAGTCATGTCTGACTTCAGTCAAAAGCCAGTAATAATGTCTACAAGTATGTCCTGACAGCATGTAGCTACATACATCCTTGAATATTTATATACAATACAAGCACTTACATAATGCGTAGTATTTCCACTCAAAGTCTGAGGAAGTGGTGAAAAATTGTGAAAACATAGTTACGCCTTACCTATTCATGAACAACTGAGGAATGCTCAAAGCCTCTCTTTATATTGGCTCAGATGGTAAAAGAACCTAAAACCTGACCTGTATACACCTGTGCTCACATTTCTAAACAGAGAGAGTGCAGGCAGCAGGATGATCACAGTTTCCTAAATGTGAGTTAGGAACCTCCTAGGAACAGAGTGGGAAAGGGATGGTACTCAATCTAAGCATATCATAGGTTCCTTTGTAGGTTTAAAGAAGAGAGGTCTCTCACAGATTTAAAGAAAAGAAGACTCCTTTCTCTGAAGGCATGTTGAGGATGTAAAAACATAATGAAACCTGAGTTGTCCAACAGAAGGGCTGTGAAATACTTCCTAACTCATTAGCAGAATCCTGGGGGTGTCAGAGACTTTTAAAAGACTCCTGGAGGGGTGTCAGAGACTTCTAATTGAAGTGCTATATTGATACAACCTTGTTTCTTTTATCTCTGTACAGTTGGGCCCCTTTAAACCTGTCTTTTTGGGGGTTTGGAAAATTAGCTAAAATAGAATAAAAGGATTTAAGCTGTTATATTTAAGCTGGATATTTTGAGTAACAACCTAATTCTGTTGCTAAAGGATGTGCAGATCATTTTAAAGATGTGTTCAGCCTCTCCATGCAGAGCTGCAGGTATCAGACTTTTTCAGCTGGACTTTGTCTAAAGCAGCACAAGACAATTTGAGGATAACTTCCAGAGTGGAAGAAAGACCAGGAAAATTCATTCGTGTGTAGTAGAGAACATGGCTGAACAGTAACAGGCTTTGTGCCACCCATTGAGAACTGTCTTCTATATTGTTGCTAATTCCTAGAGCAGTGAAAGGAAGCAGTCTTGTGTAAGGCACTGTGCCATATTCTCTGTGGTGACCTTGGTGCCTGGCCAGTCGCTTGGTAAGCCAGTTCAGCTTGCTGAAACAATGAAGAAGTGACCCAGCAAAGGAAAGCTGGTAACTCTCTGGGTGTTTATACACAGAGGTTTAGTCTGAAACAGCTTACTGTGTGATCAGGTGAACAACTCTGCCAGTGCAAGGAAAATAGCTGGAAGAAAGTAGGGATGCTGGAGCATTGGTTTTTCTTGTCACACAGTGGTAAAAGATTATGTCAAATTGATCAGTCTCATGAAATTATAGCTTTGCACCATCTTGCGCAGTGGTGCCCAAATCCCAACTCCAGAAAAAAGCTGGCATTTTGGCAAATAAGTGAAGCAGTTGGAAGTGTTTCTGTGTTTTGCTTTGGGAGGGCTTAAGCATGGGGGTAGTGTCTTTAGGAAGCATTTTACTCAAAGACCACTTCCAGTCCATCCTCAAGCAGAAGAGAAAGGTCTGCTTTCTTCAGAACAAATTGTGAAGTGGAATATATCATGTGAGAGAGAATTCCGTAAAGGCATCTCCACAGGTTTTTCCACTGTCTCCACTGTCTGCTTGGAGTATGGATTGATGAGTCTTCACACTGACAGAGGGAGAAGGCCAGATCTCACAGAGGACTCAGGCCCAACATTGTAGGATGGGTGGCTTTGAGAGCAAAATTAATGTAGACCACAGAGGCAGTGTAAACCAAGTGCTACGTGTTGCAAAGTCCATTTAATTAGTATAACAGCAAGCCCACCCTAATGTGTCCTATAGAATATACAAAGAAACTGATTTTGTTGCTGTTTTAATGCAGTGATAGTTGCTACGGCAACAGCTTTACTAGTACTTTACATCAACAGTATCTGTAGGAACTATCTGTCATGAACATTAGAGTTATGACACTTTTTCTCAAGCACGAAGAAAGAAAAAAACCTACATTCTGGACAGTGTTGTTAGACTTGGTTATGCCTGAACAAACAGTGACACACTCATTCAGACATATATGTGCATTTATTTTTTTTTAAGTTGGTGGTTCATTGAAATTTTAGCAGTCTATAATAAATTACACTTCTAATCTAGCTGATGGATGGCTCTGCAGCTAAAATGTAAGAAACATTGAATGGAAATATGGCTGCCCTAATTCTTGTTTTCTTTCTCCAGGAAGCCTTGGAATCATGCCAGACGCGGGTTTCCAAACTGGAGCTCCATCAGCAAGAACAGCAAGCACAGCAGTCTGAAACAGTTAATGCCAAAGTGCTCCTGGGGAAGTGCATAAATGTGATCCTGGCCTTCATGACTGTCATCTTAGTGTGTGTTTCTACTATTGCAAAGTTCATTGCTCCTATGATGAAGAGCCGTTTTCATATCATCTGCACTTTTTTTGCAGTGACACTGCTGGCAATATTTTGTAAAAACTGGGATCATATCATTTGTGCTATAGAAAGGATGATTATACCAAGATGAAGCTGTTGGACTGGCTGTTCCTTTCTTTTTTTGTTTTTTTTTTCATTTCCTTTTTTTTTCTCCCTCTTTTCTTCCCCTCCCTGTTTTTTAAGCACTGTGTGTATACAAATTCTGATGTAAATATATAAAAGTATTACTTGTTGGCAGTCAGTTGCCTGTTCAATCTGATTTTGTCTAACTGGCTGTATCTGTGATTAACTGCTCACTTAAGTCAGTCTTCTGCCTTAATCCAAAAGGTTTTCCACTTTCCAAACCCATACCCACAAAAGATGGTATGATGGTCTGGGAGGGATCCCAGCAACTGCAAGTGTCATGTGTGCTTTTTACTAGGCTGGAGTGCAAAGAGTGTGATCAGGAGGGAGTGCCATAATGTGTATCAGCTCTGTTAGACTGAGAAGTTAATTTTCTCTCTGAATCCAGCTAGAGTGATAAGCCAAACTATGCAGTCATGTGTATTGATAGTTCTAGATTCTAAATTAATGGATATCATTACATGGGATTTTGAGTTTTCAGGACTAACAAAACTTGATGCTTCTGCTAGTAACTTTTTGCACAGAGTTTATTGTTTGTAAATGAGACCAATGATGACTACTGACCACAGTTAGCAGTTTTCCTGTCCTGGCACTGTTCCTTATCACATTTGGGACACACATACATGTGGCATAAGACTTCCAAAGATGGACTGAATTGAATGATAAGATCCCCAGGCAACTTTGTAAAGGAGTAAAGAAGCAAGTAACTGGTAGGCAAGTTGTCATCCACACCAAAGCACTCACTTGTTTCAAGCTCTGCAACCTGCAAGGGGAAAGAAGTACTCAGAAAGGCAACGTTGAGGTTAGCCTTTGTTAGCACTGAATTGTTGGGGTGTTCTAACCGAATGCAAAGCATCGAGGTGGTGGGACCCTGGGTACAGTGGATTTCTTTCTTCTGTCAGATTAAAGAATGTGGCAGAAACATGAGGGAACAGCTTCTTTGAGGGAGCAGGGAGTTAAACTTCTGTAAATATACGAACTGTAGACAGTTCTCAGCAAACATTCCTGAAAATAGTGTATTAACATGCAGTACCACTACTAGGAGACAGGGTTGGGTTTATTTTCCCACTGGAATTTATTTTGCTTGATTTAAGAACTGCAAAAAAATTTCCCTAAAATCATCTTGGCTTTCAGCCATGATGTAAAACAATATCTTTATTAAAAACAAACAAAAAAAACCAAAAAACACCACAAAACAAACCACCACAACCAGAATTCTTCTCTACTCTCCATTAAGTGAAAAAACAGTGTCTCCAATTATTTGATGTTCAGTGTTAGTAACTGTGAAAATAATTGTCATGACATATTTTCTTTTCAGTTGCAGTATTTTCTATGCTCGTATTATGGGAGGGAGGGAGGGCATAGCTTGATGTGTATATTTCTTTTTAATGAAGTGCAATAGTTGGTATAGAAGTTGTGACGACCTTACTCTGAGGAAAGGGAGTGGGTGAGGGGAAGGCAGGGAAGACCTTTGACATTTTGCCACAATCAGATAAACAGTGAATAGTTACTATTTGTGGCCTCAGGAACTGAAGAAAGGACAGAATTAACTTAATAAATAATGATATAACTCAGCATTTAGAAAATTCAATTAAAATACTTACAAATATTTAAAGAATTCTTTATATGTGCTAAATCCTTGAACAGAGAATCAGGAAGGACTGTGCTGGTTTGCAGTCACCGGAAATGGATCAGATCAGGCACACCCATGTTATCCTAACCCAGCCCTACCTCATCTCAAGAGGGGAGTGGAGTGGAAACCAAAACCAAACAAACAAGAGCCCAAACAAGACCAACAACTGGTTCTGATCCTAAGAATGATGTGACTCTTCATGGTGTTTTCTTGCCGTCTCTATTATAATCTCCATCCTTCTCTTCAGCTTGCACAGCCAACTTCTGTATCGGCCTCTTGAGAAAATAGTTAGTTTAGCATTTTGTTAAATGGGTTCAGAAGGGTAGATGTGGAAGAAGTAATGTGTTAATAATGTTTACATAAGAAAAACTCCTTTGCCTGTTGCATGATTATACATTTATATAATCCTCCCAGTGTTATTTTATGTAGTTGAAATGTTACGTCAGGTAGCCTCAAGGCCAGGCAGGAAAAAGGTTTGTATTTTTCTTACAACAAAGGATGTTGGTGTGGTACAACCTGGGAATGTGAAGGCTTCTGCTCCAAGGGCATCCTATTACAATTCTGGAAGATGACCTCAGTGCAAATGAGGGTAGAATCTAAAACCAATGGCTCTACAAAAGATTGCTCACTATCTCGATAGAATCTGACTGGGCCCAGATTGGAAACAGGAAGGTCTTGCATTTCCATATTGGCTTTACATCTGGCAGAGGACACAGAAAAAGCTGTAAAGGCTGCATAATGTTAGTTATGTAAATTAAAATGACCTAATTGGTGAACGGGCGCATCACTTGTTCAGGTTATTTTCTCTGTTGGATTTAAATCACTGGAGGATGTGACACACATCAAGAAAATAATAAAAAAAGTAAAGTGAAGGGCAAAAGCCTGCTTTTGAGTGAAACTGCTGTAGTTTTGCACAGAGTGAGACTGCAGTGCCAGGAGCTCTGCCACGTGGAAGGCCACCCAAGGAGGGAGGTCTCCTGTCCTGCCTTCGCCCTCCCATTTCCTACCTTGTGCTTACACTGGTATGTGGTGAAGTCTTCCATATGCCATGTTTGCTCACTAGACTGGAAGAAAAACCTGGTGAAAGGTGGTTCTCCACATCTAGAGACTTACAGGGCTGGTAGAAAGGTCACATGAGTATGAAGCGGGAATTTTAAGGGAGATGAGCCTTTTTCTTCTTGTTGCAGTGAATCATTAGTTGTCCCTATAACTGGGCTCCAGGCAGACTCTCTGCAGATTGGTAGGGCAGCTTCAGTATAGAAAAGTTCTTCCTAGCTTTCTCCTGCAGGGAACAGATACAAACACCCCCGGCTTGTGGTGGGACAGGCTAGCCAGCTGTGTCTGTTCTCAGGATCAAGAGAAGGCTGGTGCCTGAGCTAGCCAGGGCTGGTGCCTCTGCCATTAGCTGCAGTATAGGCATCACTTACCCCCTTTAGGCTGGGATTATGTATTTTACATATTAGTGTGTGTATCTGGCTTGCAGTCTGAGCTCTGCTTCCAGTGAAAGTGTGCCTAGGCCAACCCAAAGAATTGCAGTTCTCCTAATGAGAACTCTGTTCGGCTTCTCAGTCAATGAACCGTGTTCTGTCAGGATACCATTTCCTTTTATATTCTCATATAACACATCAGACATTCTTAGGATACTCCTTGCACCTACTCATCATGAGCCTCTAAAAACACTCCCACTCAACAAAAAGTTGCCAGACAGTGTCTTTTCTGCTTGGTCCTGCCTGGTAGGCAATTATTTCACTTCGCTTCGATAGTAGTTCTCTGATGGAAAAGCCCTTCAATAAGTTAATACCTGTTCTATAGGCTTTTGGCAGATTTTTGTTCGGAGGTTTCTGGAGATTTAGTTTCTTATGAAAGTTAGCACAATTCTCCTGATTTCTCCTATTGCAGCATTCAGAACTAAATGAGGTTTCCTCTAAAACTTGTCGAATGGATCCCTCTGCTAGCTTCAGCTATAACTCCATTACTGTGGAATGTCCAATTAGTGATTGGCAGGACTGAACGAGACCCAGTTTAAATTCCTTCTTTCTGCTTTACATTATATGCATTCATGCAACTTCTCATTTTATTGAACTCCTGTGATGTCTGTTTGCACTGAATTTCTTAGAAAGGCACTAAAAAATCTCACTGCATTTTAGTTTAATATCAAAATGTTCGTGTTACGCAGTGCCTCTGCTGCAGGCCACCTAGCAATATAGATCTGATGTCTGCACTCCAGGAAGGATATTTAAAAGCCAGTGGTTTTCTTTGAACAAATCATGACTGCTTATCTGGGGAATAGAAATTCAATAGGTGAAGACAATTCACTGTAGGAAAGATACGTGATCCACTGACCAGAAGTTGAAGCTAGACAAATCCAGTGTAAGCATAAGCTTCAGTTTTGCAATCATAAGGGTTGCCAGCTAATTATTAGCTACTGAATAACATAATAAACAATGACTCCAACATTTGAAGTTGAATCAGTTCAGGCTTATGTTTGATACAAAGTTAACTGCATAATAACAACTAGTGCTTTCTGAAACCAAAATCATTGAACAAGAAATTCAGGAAAGAAGAAAACACAGAAGCTTGTGGTTCATTTCGAAGGTATGAGAGCCAGTTTTCTTGTTTGTTTTTGTTTTGGGAAACCAAGTCCCTTTCCAGTGTGATAGAGTCATTTTACTGCTGGATTCAATGATACAACAGAAGATAAACACAGATTATTGTAATTAAACACTTTAATTTTGATAACAGAATTTAATCCCTTCTGAAAGTCCATCTAGGACTAGCAATCAGGCAAATTTATTCTCTACTTTTTTTGATCAAGCAAATATTTATCTGCTTTCTTCATTCACCATCATGCCAGAACATGGCCTTTAATTATATTGCTTCCCTTTAAAGTACAGGAGATTATAAAGGGCTTGTTTTCAGATAAAGTTGGAATGATCTCTCTGATGCTCATCCTGCACAGAGTATCAGACAATTTTACATTGCAACAGTGAAAGACTAAGAAAAGTTTTATTTTAGTCAATGAAATAGGTTTTTTTCCCTGAAAAAGCCAGCTGAGATGATGCTGTATATAAGGACTGCATGAGGCCAAGTCACTGTCTTGTACGGTTGATTTGCTGTATGTTTAGCATATTAAGTTGTACTGTTGTTGGAAAGTTTTGCACAAAGCCACCTTTCCTTTTTACCCAGGGAACCTGGGTCTGGTAGTATCAAGGTGTACCAAAAATTGTCTGCTTTTATTGACTAAAGTTAATTGTCTTGGTGTGTGACCTGCAATGTTTCTCATACTATTTCCATTTTGTGCAGCACTGTGGAAAGATTCAACTATGAAAATGTAATTTTTGTATATTTGGTTGTGTAGTCATGACTGCCTCTAAGGTGCCATTAACATTTTTTAAAATAAAAATATTTACATTTATTTGATGATGAATATTGTCTCTTAAACTTTCTGTCTGATCACTCAAACTCCTATCAGTTTTCCTTTCTCAGTAACAAATTATTCAATTGATAGTGATAAAGTTAACCCATTGAGCACAAAACCCGGTTTTAATAAACTGGCAAATCTAAGCATTCTGCTCTGCTGCAGTTTTGACCAAAACCTGTAGAGTTTCACTTATATTTGTGACATGGCAAAACTGCAAACATCAAACTAGGTATCATCACTGCTTTTATCCAAAGCTTGTGTGAAATTTGCTATGCAAATGTTGTGCTATTGTGCCAGGCAACTGGACTCACTTTGGATTATTTTCTTTTGAAAACTTAGAATTAGAAACTTAAGATGTATTCTTCTGTTATTGTCAGAAACCTTGGTCACATGTGCCAAAATTGTAACTTAACATTGCTGACATAAAGCAAAACGTTTGCATTTATTATTCATAAAGCAGAGGTCTCGTCAGCTGGCACTGGCAGCCATTGGGAATGATGTTATTTTTATTTCAAGAACAGAGCAGAAAGTGCCATAACAGATTGCTTTGCAATCACACTGTTCTTCCTATTTTCTCCTATTTGAAGAAATGGCGTACAGGGGCTCTTCTGTCACCTGCAGACTTTCCAAGGTCTTGTCATGCTGAGTTTCACAGAGGTTCCTGGAACTTGTTCTATATTAAGGCTCACTCCATTCACAAACAGCAGGTTCTCTCACAACCACTAATGATTTTGCCCATTTCTGTCATGGGCTGAATAATGCGGGATAACCAGGCAAACCAGACATAAAAAATGCACCTCACTCATCATCAGTTCTCTCAGTTGCTCAAAACTCTGGCTTTGGAGAGTGCGTAACACACCCTGGTAAACTGCTTTAACACCCAAAATTAGAAAGGCAGAGAGTAAAACACAACAGTGCTGTTTAACAGCACAGAAAGAGAAGCGCCACTTGTGAAGAAGCGGCCACTGTGCAGTGTTAGCGATCACTGGACGAGACAAATAACCCTTACCAGCAATGTACTCTGAAAAAAATTCATGTTGGTGCCCCAAATAACTCCAAGAACCCGAGCTGTGACTGTGCCAGAAACCAGCTGAAGGCACCCAAGACTTCATCTGCTATTACACTGCAACTCATTTTGCAACACCCACAACTGCTCTGAACTAGCTGGTTGAGGCAGTGCTAGCAGAGCAGTTTATAAACTTAGTGATAAATTCTTCCTGAATGCGTGTGCTTTTTTTTCTCTACTTGTGCTGCTGCAAAAGGTGCAGCAGTCAAACGGCAGGTTCTGCCTCCCCTGGCAACTGGCACTGCATTGAGGTAATTGAAAGGAGAAATTTCCACACTGTATCCTCCTCAGTTCCTGTTTGGACTGTGACTTAGGTGACAGACAACTCATTAGTTTTGTGAAGTTGCCTAGTGGATCGATGCTATGTCACCTTTTATGTGTAGCCTACCAGATTCAGACAGAAGTAAAATGGAGAGGCGGAACTACTGGACAAGCTGGTGCTAATCACTCGTGGGGTTCTGCAGGACTCCCTCCCCTCCCCAGTTCTCTTCAACTTAATTAACAACTCGCATGCAGGACTCAAAGGAATACTAAATAAGTTGGCCAATGACACTGAATTGGGAGGAGCTGTTGTCTCCCTCGTGGGCAGAGAGGCCCTGCAGAGAGATCTCAACAAATTAGAGATGGGCAATCACCAACCAAATGAAGCTTAGCAAGGGAAAGTGCCAGATTCTGCACCTGGGACAGGGCAATCCTGGCTGTGTGTGTAGATAGACCAGGGAACGAGAGGCAACACTGCGGAAAGGGACGTGGGGGTCTTGTCGATGGCAAGTTGAACATGAGCCAGCAGTGCCCTGGCAGCCAGGAGGGCCAACCTGGGGTGTCCTGGGGTGCATCAGGCACAGCATCCCCAGCCTGAGGGCAAGGGAGG
>VZTF01007683.1:1650506-1752054 GCA_013397755.1 Cnemophilus loriae | reverse complement strand
CACTGGGACGGCCTCACCTCGAGTGCTGGGGGCAGTTTTGGGTGCCACAGTATAAAAAAGACATTAAACTATTTGAGAGTGTCCAACAGAGGGCCATGAGGATGGTGAAGGGGCTGGAAGGGCAGCCTTATGAGGAGTGGCTGAGGTTGCTTCGTCTGTTCAGCCTGGAGGAGACTGAGGAGAGACTTCATCACAGTCTGCAACTTCCTCGTGAGGTGAAGTGGAGGGGCAGACACTGATCTCTTCACTCTCGTGATCTGCAACAGGACTTGAGGTAATGGCATGAAAGAGAGCCGGGGAAGCTTTAGGTTGGATATCAGAAAAACGATTTTCACTCAGAGGGTGGCTGGGGACTGGAACAGGCTCCCCAGGGCAGTGGTCACAGCACCAAGCCTGACAGAGCTCAAGAAGAGTTTGGACAACCCTCTCAGGCACATGGTGTGACTCCTGGGGTGTCCTGTGCAGGGCCAAGAGCAGGACTTGATGATCCTGATGAGTCTCTTCCAAGTCAGCATATTCTATGATTCTCTGATACCCTACCTTAGGACAAGCTTGAAGCTGCTGATCTGCTGAAAGAAGCACAGACATGCTTTTGACAGAAACTTTAGAAACTGAGCTTGCATTTGATGTAGTCATGATCCCTTCAGTTGCTGAGTGTGTGGTTCTACCCATTTGTGTGTGTAAATTTGGAAAAACTCTTTAGTTATTGTGGCTAGAATGGAATCAATCTAATGAAAATGAAAGCACAGTCAGGACTGTAATATATGAAATATATGAAAACAATATACATAGGAAAAAGCCTTGTAGCCTAATAAATTCCCTTTATATTTTTCTGTTGAATACCATTTTAATGAGTCGCTACTGGTCAGGAGAACATCCCTTTCCTCTGTAGTCATAGACACTTGGTGATAAAGACACCAAGATCAGCACAAGATACTGTACACCCAGGCTGAACAGAAAAGTAGAGAACACAATGTGGTCAGCAGTCCCATACAACTCATTTGTCTGAGTAATAGCTTAATAAACGGCCTTAGGCTTTATATCCGCTGATGTCCTCTGTGCTAAAAATTGCACTCTGGTCCTACTGAGCTTAATGGTAAAAACTCCTCTGAGTTTAACTGGGCAAGACTCTTATCACAGCACTATGGCACTTAAAAGCAATTCTGTCTTTTGACTTTGTAACGCCAAAAACATTAATTTTCTCAGGCGATCTACCCACAACAATGTATGGTTTTAAGTCTCTACCACAAATAGCACACTACTCAGTCACAGACATCTCTGCCACAACTGTATGGGACAGCAAAACTATTTGGATGCTTTCAGGATCTGCTGACTCAGATGCTGAACAGAGCTTGTACTCCCAACACTAATTCCCGACTTGGCTTCTATCCTGCCAGGTTGGATTCAGGTCAAGGTGACATAGACTAAGCATGGATTAAACTACAGGTATGACCAGCAGCATGTGTACATAACAACAAAACCTTCTCTAAAGATATGACACTGGGCTACAGGAGCTTGAGGATTTATCTAATCTAGCAACTATTTTCAGCTTGCTCAACTAAGGCAGCAAAGAAGTCTAAACGAGCTTTCAAACTCAAGACTTTTTCTGACCATATTTACACAGTACACTCCTCCAAAGAGTGTATCTGCAAAATGCATCAAAATATTTTCCTGGGGTACTCTACATACTCTACAGCTCTTTATACATTGCTGTCTTTGCGTGAGGATGAACCTTGCTGTTCTGTGAAATGCTGATCTACCCAGAACTAAAATAATGACATTTAAAGAGTCACAAACAACTGCTAATACTGTTGACCAAAAACTGTAAGATCTCTAAATGAAATCTCTTTACTTTTAGTTGAGCCACAGTGAATTTCAAGTGTCCCTTAAAGAGACTTTACTTACTTCTTTTTTTTTTTAATAAACTACCTAGATCTGTGGCTGCATAAATTCCTATTTTTACAAAAAAACCTGGCTGTGTTATGGGAGATGTTTCAAAAAGGGGAGTTTGCCACTGTTGGAATAATCCTTTATTTATAAAGGTGTTATACATATTTCCTTTAGGTACTGAGTTAGAAGAGAAACCAAACAAACCAACCCCAGTATGTGGTTCCTCTCTCTCCCCAACAGGATGACTTCATATTTACTTCTCCCTCATTTTTTCCCCCCATATTTGTCTAGTAATATTTAAAGTCCTAATTTTCTAGCTGTTTCTACCTCTTCCTGTCCAGATCCATCTCTTGATTGACCCTCTTTTCTCTCTTTGCTGTGTGCATTCCCGCCACTTCTATTCCTAGAAGCTCTGCTTTCTAGTCCTCCTTCCTTCAGCCATTTCCTCCTTGTGCCCTTGAACTCAATCTTGATCCTTGTTTTTTCTCTCTTTCGTGGTACTCTGCAGGATTCCCATGCGAGTCACTACAGCAGCTCTCCTTCTAAAGTGAGCAGAGGTAGGACGGTCACTGTGACGAGCCCCATTACCACCCACGCTTCAGAACCACCAGTAGTTCATCAGTGAGTAACTGGAATTACCTGACTCAGAGGGTCTCGGAAAGAAACAAGTGCCCTTCTCTGATCAACGTGAAAAACGTGGAGGCAAAAATAAAGGAACACAATTTCCACCATCTTGAGTTATCTTCTTAGAAAAAGATTACACGTTGGAAATACTTACACAATAATTATTCCATAAATTAGCTGGCAAGAGACACTCAACCCTGTCTGTTGATTTTAGTTACCTAAATAATTTTAGATTTCGTAGGGTTTTTGCTATGTCCCCCAAAGAGCTCACACTGAGTGATCTAGATTCTTGGTGTCATGTTTCTCGTGTAAATGAATTGTTTTACAATAGATTATAGCTATGTACTCCTGCTATGAACAGACACTAATAGAACCAAAGAAAGATTCTGTGCCATTCTACCATTCCCTTAAATGCAGCTGTAAAGGGCAGAAAGACTTCTGTTCGATCTTACTTAACATTTGTAGAGCTTATAGTGAAAAAAAAAAATTTAAAAAGAGCAAATTGGATACAGAAAATGAGAATGCAACTTCATAACACTTTGTAAAAAGATTTCTTCACGGTATAAAACTGTTTAGATCTATGGCTTTTCATCTTTTTCCTCAAACTTTCTTTTGAATAAAAATTAAATTTTAATTCATTGCAGAGTCTTGTGGTGTTATTTATTTCCCTATAGGCATACACTGGTATAGATGGAATACTGCTGATATTTCACTTGGGACAAGTGCAACACACATGTAAACCTGCACAGCGACATCGGTCTGCACAGTCAGGCTGACAGTGAAGCACTGAACTCTCGCTATTGGAGCTGTGGAAAGCACTGATTTAAACTGGAAATCACTGGTTTAGACTGGAAATCACTGATTTAGACTGGAAATCACTGATTTAGACATTTAATTAGCTTGCAGCCACCTCTGGGGAGTGACTGCAGCTGTAATCTCCAGCTGCTGGCAAATGTGACATTTGGGTTGCGGTTTTTGGGGGTTTTTTTTTCACTTTTTCTTTGGGTATGTGTGTGTGTCATCACCGATACCCACCTTCTCATATACTAATTGAAAACAATTTTAATCCTTCTTAAAGCGCTGTTAGCTTTATTAGAGGAACGCCGATACCGACCAGGACGTTCAATCTCTCGCTTCATTCAAAGAGATTTTCAGAGGGAAAATGAGGATGTTTACGAGGAGATGGTGTTTACAGTATTTCAGCTGCTCGTAGCAGCCGATCTGAGTCCGAGAGCAGCGGCTCCGCAGCGCGTCTCTGCGCTCAGGGCCGCCCTGAGGGACGGCCCCGCCATGACGGAGCCCGCCCGTCTCCCCGGCAACGCTCCCAGCGTGCCCCGCGCGCCGCGGGCTCCGGCGGGCGGCGCCGCGGGCGGGAGGTGAGAGGCGCCATTTTTAAATCACTCGGGCCGGCGGCAGCCGCGCCTGGCTGGGCTGTGGGCGGGGGTTCTGCTGGGCGAGGGGGAGCCGGGGTGTGAGGGGGACCGGGCTGTGAGGGACAGCCGGGCTGTGAGCGGGGCTGGGCTGGCCGCTGCCCTTTTGCGTGCACCTCTTGGCGAACGGGGCGGGGAGGCCCCTCGGCCTCTGCTCGGGCGCCGCGGGCGCTCCCCCCGGCCCGGGCCGCTGGTCACCGCGCGGCCGGGACGGGAGAGCCCAGGGCTCTCTGTGCCCGCTGTTCCGCCGCCGGGAACAGCCTGCTGCGGCCTCTGTGGCCTGCCGCGTTCGCGATCGCCTGGCACAGTGCAGGGGCAGGAGGAGCTCGCTCGCTGCAGGCTTTGAAGTGTTTACGCTTGTCTGCTTTGCTTTCCACCAGCGATCCTCAGCCACGTGTGCTGTGAGGAAAATGGTTATTTTTCTGTGCTTCTGGATATGTGTCAGCCGTGTTAGCGTTGTTCCTCTGACCGAGCTCCTGCGTCCACAAGCCAAAAAAATAAACAGTGAGAAGGTCGTGGTGACTTAAGCACCTCACCTGGCCTCTCACTCGCTCTTCGTCCACGTACTGTAGAGTGTATATAAAATCGTGTTTCTGCCTGCAGGAGGTGTGGGATACGTATACCAATGTGAAACCTATGCCCTCCCTGAACATCTCGATTTTTGAGTCAATATGAAAGGGAAGTGATTTTTCTGAAGAGTTTTGGTTGTGGGCTATAGCAGTATTTGCAAAAAGCAGGCATTTGTATGCCCCAGTAGAACTTTGAATGAGATTTTAGTGAGCAAAAGTTTATATGTGTTTGAAGGTTTCTTGCCATGAAAGAACAGTGGAAAACATACATGGCAAGTGTAGACTGGCTGCTCTGGAGTACAGCTCAATTTACCAGCTGTAGCTCCCATTCAGAATTCAGCTTGATCAGTAACAGCTGTCAGTTTGACTTGGTAGTGCAATGTGGCTAAAGCACAAATTTTAACCCTGAGTTAAGAGAGAACCTGGTTGGTTGTTTTTCACTTAATGAGTAACTGGTGAGGTGGTGGTACCATGTGTAGGGATGGACACTGCAATAATAATTGTTGGCTAATTGTTGTTGGAACTTGTACCTTGGACAGTGTTGTGGAGGGAGTGATAGTAGCTTGCATGAGGTTGATGTCTTCTGTAATGCAGCTGTCATACAGATGTTCTCCAGTATTCCTGTGCTTAGGTACACAAAAGTGTTAAGTGTTTATTTTCACTGGATTCTCTGCAGTAATATCTGAGCAGTGCCTAGGTTATTGAACTTTCTATAACAAAAGTTTTCCTGTTTCTCTTTGGTTTTGCCTCCCTAGATTTTTTTTGTTGTTGTTTTTTAAGGTGATTGCTTTGGCTGTTGCAAGTTGCTGATAACAGATCAGTAGAATATATGGTGTCACATTTCTCAAATTACATAGAAGGGGGCTTGGGGTTTTTTTTGTTACACACTAGATGTTCTTGGGAAGTCTGATCTCTTATGAGTGTGCTGCATAATCGTTTAAGATAGGGTTTGTTTCACTGAATTGTGACTGTCTAAAATCTGGGTATCTAGTCCAAGGCTGTGATTTTGTGAACATCTGAGCTCTGTGCTGTGCCAGCTCTCTGCTCCTGAAAGGAGAAAGGCTTGCTCCTCCTCCTGTCTGTTTACTTGGCTCTTTGTTCCTTTCCCCTAGTCCGTACCAGCTGCCCACTTTCACTGATGATGTCGCTTGCTGGATTTTTCCATGAGCTCGTGTGACTCACTGACCTCACAGAAAAACTATTGAGCGTCTTCTGCTTGTTTGAGTGTGTTGGCTTCTTGAGTTGAAAAAGTTCATGAAGGGGTCTGATGAATGACAAACACAGGAATGGGGATAAAGAAATGAGGAGCGGAACCTCCTGCTCCTGGTGACAGTGGGCTCTTGTGTTGGATTACGCTTCTGCATTAGTTCATCATCTGGTCTTACTGTAGACACTTGAGCAGGGATGAGAAGGGGGTGGTGTTTGAAGAGTTGCTTTCATGAGGCTGTGCTTTCCTTGAGTTTTTCACTCTTTCAGGCAAATAGTTCATTGTTTCAGAAGATCTTGGCTAATTCGATTAGACAAAAAAGAAGAGCAAATAAAGAGGTCTGGAGCTGTGACAGAAGCGGGCAGAGGCTCCAGTGACAGAAGCTTCTTCATTGTGTGAAGAAGCTCTTTGACTTCCACAGATTTTACTGAGAATTTTACTGCTTGAGCAAAAACTAGCACAAGGCTAAATACTGTCAGTTTTTTCCTCAGGAGCTGCAAAATGATATTCATTGTATCATCTAACTGTTTAAAGCAGTGTTCAAGCACGATAAATTTGAGTGTTTTAAGTGTGGCTGTGGTATGGAAAAGAGAGCCATGAGTGAGTTATGTATGGCACTCAGGGGACTTACCAATACACGGTGCAGCCGTGTCATTTGGTTATGCCAGGTGAGCAAGAAGGAGTCCATGCTGTTGGAAACAAAATGCCATAAAAATTAATAGAAAGAAATAAAATTATGTTGATATCATCATATTTTTCTCTAAGTGCAAGTATTTTCACTATTTTAAGAGCTCGTAGCAAACAAAAAGCTGAAATAATGTAGCTGAAAAATCTTGCAAAAGAATAGCCCTTTCATGATGTGCAGCTATAAAGAGGAGAGATGTATAGTAGGTCATTCAGCAATGTTTCTCCCTTTAGGAGAAGAAATAAGTGGAGAAGAAAAGCGAAACAGAGGTGATTCTTGGAAATCTAATTGATTTACTTCACTTAGCTATTCTACAGCAAGTATTGCCATTTTACCTATAGAGTGTGCATTTCCTAGGTTTCAAGACTCTGCACCAATACCTTTATATGTATACCTGTGGAAAATGATGTTAAGGTTTCATAGTATGAATTTGGGGCAACTGATACAAGTTTGCAGTTTGGTAGCTTGATAAAATTTAGCAAATAAGTAGGTGTAGAATTAAGTTTAGATATGATGGTGGGTTTAGTTTCTTTAGAGTATGTTTTATGCTTCTCTACTTCTTGAACACATCTCCAAGAGAGGAAGAACCTAGTGTTCCTTTAAAGTATTTCTCAAAAATTATGGATGTAGTCTTTGTGTAATTTTGAAGATTATTTAAGGCCTGTTCACTGACTGTGAGCAAGTACTGTTAGGCATTAGCACAGAAGAGATTCTCCTTGGTAATATACTTAAAGTATTTGTATCTCTGAATGGTGTTGGCTATTGACAGTTTACTGCCAGAAATTATTTTGTGATGTGGGGAAAAGAACCCCAAAACAACAAAAAACTTTTTTGCATGTGAATAGGTTAAATATTACAAATTGCTATTTGTGTTCTCGAGGAAGGAGCTCTCATGCAGTAATGAAATCTCTGTTGTTGTCTTTTTCACAGTTGTCACCAGGAATGCAAATCATGATGTATGCCGCTAGATGTCCCTGCAAGCCAAAATAGTTTTGTTTCCTTAAATACAACTGAGGATTTTGCAGTCCTGGAGCATTGTTTTGTCAGCTGCAATTATCTCCCTCTCTTTTCTCCTTTTATCTCTTTCATGAAATCTTCATGCATATGAATACATGGCCAGGTGTGTGTCTTGCTTTGTAATTTGTGCACTTTTTGATAGTAGCAAAAGCTGTGAGGAGAGAATATACTTCTCACCTGCAGCAGCTTGGAATGGAGAGTACAAAAGGCTGTGTTTCAGCTGATCTTTTGGCTGACGTGCTCTCAGAAATCATAGTGTTTTCTTGGTGTCTTTGACTTTATATCCATTATGCCACTCCAGAAATACTTCTTACTCAAGTCAGCAGCAGGATTCAGACCCGACTTTAAATGCTGTGTTCCTAATTCTGAGCTTTGGCTTACAGTTTGATAGTTACATTTAGTATCTGTAACATGTGAAAGCAAAGACCTGCGATGGAGAAAAGTACTATTGCTGGTTGTTGTTGGGGGTTTTTTGTTGTTAGTTTGGTTTGTTCTTTTTGTTTGTGTGGGGTTTTTTGTTTGTTTTTAATAGTGATCATGTTAACCCTGTTGATATGCTTAGACATTCTTAGGGACGTGCTGCCTTGAATTTTCTCTGTGTACCAGAGCTTTCTGTCCTCTCACATGGTTTATTGTCCTTAGCATCACTGACCTGTTCTCCTCATCCAGCTGTTGGTTTAACAATTGAAAATGTCTTTATATTGAGTTTGTAAATTGCTGTTGTCCTTTGTTTCTCAACAGCCAACAAGATTCAGGGATGAAAAAGAGATTGTATTGTTTAGAAGGGTCTTCAGAACTTATGTCATTAATGTTTGAAATTGGTTGTGCATATAGGACAGTCACAGAGGAGAATGTTCTTTATTCTGGTTTCTTCTCTTCATTCTCTCAGCAAATTTGGGTAAAGCAGAATACAAAGTTGCTGTTGTTGCTTTGCCTAGACTAGTGTTATAAGTGGTAGATTTTTCTCTGACCTTTTCTCATTTTAGCAATGGAGGAAGAAAAAATGGGAAAGTCTTATATTTACATTTCCTTGACATTATCATGTCTTAGTAGAATGGGTGTTTTTTTTCCTGTATGGAAGACAGATTTTCATCTTGCTTATAGTTCAGGGGTTTATAAAATCGAGTTGTAAGTGTTTCAGATATATCCATGAAAGAGGGCAGTGGTAGAAAACATACTTGCAACTGTGCATGTAAAGAAGGTGAGGTATTTGTAGTAATGGTAGAGATTTACCATTGTTTCTGTTTGAGTTTTACTTTGTACAAAGGTACACTTTGCACACTGCAGACATGGAGTTCTTTCTTAGGCATCAGTCCAGCTGTGCAAAAAGCCAAAATGGCAGAGTAGCTGGTTTCAAAGCTTTGTAACTTCCCTAGAATTCAGTTACAGTCGTCCCTCCCAGATCCTGTAGAAGTGGCAGTAATGATCAGATTAATACCTATTGCATCAGATATCAAAAAGGACTAATGGGGCATATTAGAATACTTCCTCATTTCTCAGCAACTCTCAATTTGCAGCTTTCCTCACACCAATCTGATACTATCACATTTTGCAAAACTCTTTCTGGAAAGGTCACAAGAAACCACAAGATAAGCTTTGAAAATAAGGAAGTGACATATTTCAGGACTGAACTGTGGGCAGCCTCCCCTCCAGAGAGGGCTTCATAGGAATTCAATAGAGAATTATCTGCTTTTCTTCCAGCTGAAATACTGGTGTATTGATTAATACAACCTCTTAGGATAGTGCGACAGACTTTGACTTTAATAAGTAGTAAGAAAAGCTGTGTGTCTGCTGTCTGTGGCCTCTGATTAACAAGGCATAATTAGGGCATTATAGTTGGAGTCTCAGTGTACAGCATAAGTAAAAATAACATTTCATGTAATCTGTTAGATAGTAGTGCTTGTTCTTATTTTGTATTGACTCAAATGACCTTCATGTTTAAGTGTATTCTAATTCCCCTGGAAGGGCTATTACTTCTCTGCTCATGCAGCCTGCCCTGAGAAGAGTTGCAGTTTCAGTAAAGGTTTCTAACCTGTGTTACAGCAGAATCAGGATTCTTCTGTACTTAAAGCAAAAGCAGTGTGTGAAACCTTTGAACTGTGAATGTACTTGAATGCTAATTACATGTCCTTGTATTTGTTCAGGTGTCTTGATCTTCTAAGATGTCAGCAGGAGTGGATGGTCTTGTAGATTAGTTATATCTTGTCTTCTCCATACTCATCGTGAACAGTCATCGTAAAATGGATGCTTTGGGCAACCTCGTTCCTCCTGTGGGTGAAAATGGTGATGCAGCTAATTCAGAAGAAATACTAAAACTTTTGATGGATGAAAGAATGCGAAGTGAACTCCATAAAGCAAATTATCAAACTCTAAGGGCAGAACATCTAAGGTACATCAGTTTAAACAAGTTTCTCTCTTTGAGTTGTTAAAAGGTGAAGCTAAATGTTGGAAGGAATTTATTTGTGATGTGTGTTAGCTATTTCTGTGTGTAAGGACAGATTTGAGTGTTGTTCATATTAGAAAATAAACAATTCAAAGTACCTTAAGACATTGCAAATGATGTGTCTGCAGTACTTTTTATGCTTGTAAATATGGGGTAACTTTTCAGTATATTACAGCAGGAGGATATTAATAGCTTAGTCCTTATTTGGTGTTTGTGTGTTCGCTTCTGTGCATGAGTCTTTTGAGTTTTAAAGTAATTTTAAAAGGTGAATATAAAGTAAATATGTATTTTATCTTTCAGATTACAAGAGGATTATACCAAATCACAAGAAGAACTGAAACAGTTGTTAGTTGAAAAACAGGCTGTACATGACAAATTTCAGCAGCTTCTCGCTGACTTTCAAGAGCAGTTGCTGGCTAAAACACAAGAGCTGGAACAAGTGAAGCTGCAGGTGAGATAATTTACTGGGAGGACTTAGTATGTATTTTTATCCTGTAGTAGGGCCTTGCATATTGTTCTGTTAATGCAGCATGCATATACCCAGCTTGGATATATTTCAGACATCTTGAAATTCACCAAATCCAAGTAATGGTTCTTCTCTAGAGTAACTATGGGTTGAAATTACTGTTTCCTTGTTTAACTGAATAATCCAAATCCTGTTGTTAGGTGCTGTGTAAGACTCTCAGTCTCTGTCTGTGCTTGCTCTGCTGTTAAGGGCAGAATCACTTACCTTGCAGGGTAATTTAGGTGCCTAAACCTCTTAGGATAAGTGACTAGAAAAATAGATATTTGTTTCTCTTCGTGATGACAGCTTTCTTCTTTCTTTCTTTTTCTTAAAAAATCCCAAACCAAAATCAAACAAAAAAACTCCTCAACATTTAAGATAACTTGGATGACACTCTGTTACTGCTTGTTTCCCTAAAGCAATGCAGGACATGTTCATAGGAAACAAACGTAGCCTCTAAACAAAGGATCCCAGACTCTGAATGGAGGAGATGCACCTCAGTACCATAACTAGAACTAGTTTCCAGGCACTTCAGGGTACAGATAAGTGAAAGAAAAGTAGAATAAATTAGAGTATGTCACAGTTGTGAATGAAATTTTTTGTTTTAAACTCTGCTTCTTGGTAGATAGTTTGCTGTGTGAACCATACCAAGAAATTTTAACAAAATACCATATGGAATGGAGCTTGAGGCAAGGAGTCTTTCCTGATGGTTTTTTTCATTCAAACCAGTACCCATGTATCCATTGGAGAACACACATCTAAAGTGTTTTGCAAATAATTGTTTGGTGTTGCTCATTTTGATCTTTTGGGGTTGGTTCACTTCCTGTTTTAAGTTTTTCTAGACACTAATTCTTTATCTTTTATGTGAGACTGCTTTTCCTTTCCCCATCCCCCACAAAAGAGATAAACCTCTTGGCAATTCAGCCTGAAATTCATATTGCTTCTACCAATAAATACTGACAATCTAAATGCTTCTGTTATCTACCCAGAATATTTTTAGTTCGCTAATGTTTTTTCTGCTTCTGCAACTACTATTGAAATTTCTTTAGAAAAACGTAGAAAATTAAGTAGAATTCCTAAAATCATATTTGAAACACTTTATTCCTGGCTCTGTGACCTATCACAGTGTAAATAACTGAGTATGACTAATTATTCGTGATACTTTTCTGTTTTAAGGTGCTAACTCCTCAAAAATTAGAACTGTTAAAAGCAAAAATGTATGAGGAATTGGAGTCTCCTATGAGAGAGCGTTACCAGAAGCTAGAAAATGTAAGTCATAAGTATTGAAATTCTATTTCATTTAGAGTAGTGATTGCTGCTTTATAGTTGTTCCTACAACCATAGGAAATTAAAACTGAAAGGGTAGCAAAGTATGACATTATTTGTCTGGTACTGTTATGCCAGGCAGGGAAGGTTGAAATCATGGAAGAGGGAGGATGTGGCATTCAGTTCATCAAAGATAACTTGTGAAACAATAGGAACATTGCATGGACATTTGATGGAAATAAATTTGAAAACTTTTAATTGATTTTTTTGTTTCTTGTCTAACTTAGGAAGTAGAAAAATACAGAACACTGTATAACAAACTTCGTTACGAACATACCTTTCTGAAATCAGAATTTGAACATCAAAAGGAAGAGCATGCACATATTTTAGAAGAGAGGAAAATAAAATATGAGGCTGAGGTACGTAGAACACTATAGCAGCTTAGAAAGTATCTCTGACAAAGCTGCTTGAACGTTGTGGAGCTGTTTGTACTTGAAAGGTTGTCAGTTTGACACTATTTCATAATGTTTGTTTCTATTCTCTTAATTCTCAAAACACTTCTCTGACTTAGCCTGAGGCTGCCTCTGTAGATTTGTTCAGTGACGGCTTGCAATACTACTTGTGCTATTAAAAGTAAGAATAACTTGCTTTCTGGTTAATGGCTGCCAGTATGTTTGCTAAATGCTGTCTTTAATCACATTCATGATGGACTTTGAGACGTGATTCTAATTTGAAATTAATACATTATCTGAGTAACCAATGTAAGTTTAGACTTTAAATTACTTCTGTGGCAACTTGTTGAGGAAGATACTCTTAATAGCAGATAAGGGTACATTTTGCAATGTACCTGTCATGATCCTGGTTTGGATCAAGATGGTGATAATCAAAAGGATATTGAAAAGTTTGGTAACTTTATTTCAATTGTATTAGCTCTTGAAGAAACCATTCATTCATTTCTTTGGACTTTCAAAAGTGTGTGTAGCTAAATAAATTGCCAGCTTATTTATGTTTTAAATATATACAGCATTGTAAATGAGTTGCAGATGTCATTTGCATATCCATTTAAGTATTTGTCTGGAAGCATATATTCTAAGATGCCAGATTTGAATGTATTACTCCAAACATCAGACACAAATCAAAGCAATCATCACTTTCAAAATCAATCCAAGTTTGCAAATGCAGTGCATTAAAAACAGAACAGTTGTCCTTCCTGGAGCTAAACCCACATGCTGCTTTACAGCCTGCCTCTCTCATGGGCTTGTTGAGTTTGTGCTAGTCCTGCAGCTAATTAGCACACTTACACAGAATGAAACTACCTTGAGCCCAGAGCACAGTGTGGTCTGGTTTCTCTCAAAGGCTTTTTAACATTCCGTGTCATTTTGCACAACGAGGCTATAAAAACATCCTAATTCTTAAATGATGGCTTGGGCATATCATGCAATTGAATCTCCTCATAAAAGGCATTTGGAGGGCTTTTGCTGCAGAAATCAGGTTTGTTCATAGAGAACTCTGGTGAAACTTTTAAAAGGACTGCTGCAGATCAGAGTTTAGACTAATCTCCAAATATGGAGAGAATTCTTACATACCTTTCTTTCTCACTCTTTTGCCCTCACTATTATATTCAGTCCGTGTAACTTAGTTGAAACAGAACAATCTATGTATTTATATGTTTGTTAATTACAGTCTCCAGATTGTTTTGTACCTTTTGTACTATCTTGTAAGAGAGAGTTGGGGTTTTTGTTGTTGTTGTGGGGTTTTGGTTTGGTTTTTTGTTTTGTTTTGTTTATTGTCTGTCAGGACCCAGTCATGTTGGTTGTCTGGAGTTATTAGCAGATTTGAGTTCTGTTGTAATTATAAAACAGTGGAATCATAAGGTAAGTTGGAAGAGACTCTAGTCCAAAACCCTGCTTAAAATATTGAAGTGTAATGAGATCAGGTTGCTCAGGACCATGTCCAGCCAAGTCTTGAACCATCTGCAAAGATGGGGATTCCCTAATTTTTCTGGCCAGACTCTCAGTATTTAACTGTCTTCATGGTAAACTTTTTTCATAATATGTAACTGGAACTTCACGTGTTCCAAATTGTGCCTGTTGCCTCTCTTCCCATCCCTGTGTATCTTCTCTTCTCCAAGCTGAGGCTTAGCTCTCTCAGCCTGTCCCTATTTGTCATGTTCCCCAACCCTCTGAACACCTTAGTGGCCATCTGGACTTGACACAAACTCCAGATACAGCTTTACTAGTACTGGAAGGGGGACGAAAGATCACTGCCCTGGATCTACTAGTTGTCCTTCTGCCAATCTGCCAGGATTCAATTGGCCATCTTTGCTGCAAGGGTACTGTGCTGACTAATGTTCAGCTTGTTGTCCACTAGGACCCCCAGATCCTTTTCCATGGAGATGCTTCCTAGACAGCTGCTACCGGCCTGTACTGTTGCATTGAGTTACTCCATCCCCGATGCATGACTTGCTCTTCTTGTTGAAGAGGACCCAGTTCTATCCATTCCTTCAGCCTGTCCAGATTCTTCTGGGTAGCAGTTCTGCCTTCCAACAGATTGACCATTTCCCCCAGTTTGGTGTCACGCTCAAGCTTGCTGAAAGTGACTCCATGCCATCATCCAGCTTGCTAATGAGGACATCAATCAGTATTGCACTCTGTAGTGGTCTCAGAAAGGCCCCACTAATTACAGGCATTCAGGTGGTCTTGCTTTGAATTTCCCATTCTAAGCAAGAAAGTAAATGCTAATGTAATTTCTTAATATTTTAAATGTCCACTGCTGCTCTTTTCTGAATTGTTAACTGCTGTAATTGTTGCTGTCTGACACCTAACCAATGTAAGAGCTTTTTATTTTTCTGATTAACAACTATCAGATTGCAAGACTGGATAAAGATACGGAAGAACTCCATAATCAGCTGCTTAGCCTTGATCCCACAAGGGACAGTAAACGTGTGGAGGCACTTTCTAGAGAAAAGGCACAACTCTGTCAGAAATTAAAAGCCTTAGAAGCAGAAGCAGAAGAACTAAGAGCAGAAAGACACAACTGTGTTGTGCAAGCAGAAAATGTTCAAAGAGTACAAGCACGACAGTTAGCTGAGATGCAGACCATGATGCGATCACTAGAGGTAAGATTTTATTTTATTATTTTGCTTCCCTGTAGAGAGGAGTAAGAATAACACTTGGCCTGACAGAACTGTCACTGAAGTCACTGATAATTTTGCCATTGACTCCACAATTTGAATTTGTACATTTCAGATTTAAAATCAAGTTGTAGTTGACTGGGAGTCATGCACTGCCAGTTCAACTTTGGAAAGTCTCTCAGCTGAGAGATTCTGTTGAATGATCTCCTTTCTAAACAAGTGAGTGATATATGTATTTGTAGTCAGTGAGAAGGTCAAGTCAGCCCTTGCCACTTGGCTGGAGTTAGAAACCAATATGTTAATAATCTGCTGCAGTAAATTCTTTATTATTTTCAAAAATGTCACATGATGCTCCTCTCATTAATCCTTTCCTTGTCTGTCATCTTTTTTGCTTATCTGTGCCTCTTCTTTCTCCAATGCATTACTGCAGTTGTTTAGTACTTGGCTGTTGCCCTCCCCGAAAGAAACTTCGGTATTTCTGGCTTGTTGTGCATTTCCCAGGATTCCACTGTATTCCTCATCTGTGGTCCTCAGACCTTCTGTCAGTTCTTGCTACCTCTCTAGGTAGTGAGCCTTTTCATGTAGATTCTTAGCACAGTTGCAGCATGCAGATGGATGGTTCATTTTCTTTTTTACTATTATCAGTGCTGTATACCTTAGTTACAAAATGCTCTGATCTCAACTTAAAAAGTGCTGTAGTCTTCTTAGACAACTTCAAAGAGAGCCCTGCTGAAAACAGAAGTGTTCAGAAGAAGGAAGGTGAAATCATGTATTAGATTACCTTTTGGATATTCAGTAAAGCTCAGGGTCTTAAGTCTATAATACAGTAATTGCATTTTATTTCCTCTCCATGACGTTAATTCTTCTGTCAGTATAACTGCATAGGCCAGCATCTGACACCTTTTTGAGCACCATTTGTAGTTACACAGTTTACAGCCCTGTAATTTAATGGTAAGCACACCTGCTGCCTCCTAACCAAGTCAGATCACCACCACCTCTCATGAAGGAGGATTGAAAATGTGTGTGATTCTGCGTAGGAGGTGTTAGTAAAAACAGTTGTGACTTCTGAGTAAAATTCAAAACCCTTGTTGTATTGGAATATACGGTTGAGCAAAGATGAATATTTATATATCATGTCATATTATATATTATAACGAGTCAGTAATATCTGAAAGCCCAGATCAATCAAACATTTTAAATGAGCAACATGAAGCAACCCAGCTCCAAAAATCTTAAAAATACTTCCTTCATTCAAGGCAGAAAAGAAGTCTGCTGAACTACAGTTTGATCGAATTGAGAAAGAACTGCAGACGAGTCATGAGCAAAACATTCTCTTAACTAGCAAACTTCACAAATCTGAACGAGAAGTCAATTCCTTAGCTGCTAAAGTAAGTACTCTTATGGTATCTGAAATACATTTTTCACATCCTGTTATGCTTTTCTGTTTATATTTTACACTAAGAATAAAGTAACAATGTCTTCTGCTGTGACTTAAAGTAGGTATGGAATTTTTCCCTCGGTTTCAGTTGAAAGATAAAGACTATGTGACTTTACAGGAGAAATGTCATACCTAAAAGTATCTCTAAAGATTGAGGTTATGTTCTTAATATTCCATCTTCTAGATCTTTTTCTTGAACAGAACAAGACTGGAAGAGGTGTCTTTATATTCATGTTTTTAATGCTCGTAAAAACAGTCAGCCTTTAGAACTTTTAACTGATCTTTCTTCCCTTTTTTATTTTTTTTTGTAATGGAGCTATGGCTTCTGGGGATCTTAAAAAGTATCCTCTGAATGGGCTGTGTTAGCTACAGGAAGTAAGCTGCATTGAAGTTACTTGTGGAGATTTAGGTTATATTAGGAGCAGGGTAGTCACGTTAGCATAGCCTTTTTCTTGGGCTAATGCCAGCATAGCTTGTACAGAAACATTTAGGTCCAGAATTACATCATAGCATTTTAAGTACACCATTGTCTTAAAACATATTTGAGTAACTTCGCTGGGTTGGCACCAGATCTTAGAGGTTTTGTTCTATGTTTGTACGCTTTTCCTTTTTTTTTTTTTTTTGGGATCTTTTTACAGTGCATATTTTTGAGTGCTAAGTATTTAATTTTGGTCGTTCATTTAAAAAAAAGTTCTAATTTACCATAGGAATAGGATATAGCTATACCACTATTAAATGCCTCTTTATGTAATGCTGTACTTGTCCCCCATGAATGCTAAATAGGAGGGGAGGACTTCTGTTAAACATTTTTCAATCGTCTCCCCGAATACAGAGAAGATTGTTACAGTCTTTACTTTTTGTATCAGCTGGTCTGCTTGCCTCTAGAAGAAGGACAAAATTAAATGTTCCAGTGATGTTTCTCAAAGGGAGGAAAATAGAAGTTTTACTGTAATAACCCCCACCTGCTTCTGCTCCCACTCAAACTTATTCCTGAGCCCAGGTGCATGTGTTTGTCTTCTGGATTTTCTGCCTTAAAAAAGCCACCTTAAATCTTTTCAAGTTGCCCTGAAATGTTATCAACTTAGTATATAAGCAACTAAATCTTCCGTGTAGTTACTTAATAAGCTACTGTGTCATTCTTAACCTTTTGCCACTTGTATATGCTAGCAGGTTGTAATTACATTTGTCATTGTGAATGGATTTTCATTATAAGTGCTTTCCTCCAGATATTTAATTCTCATTGACCGTGTAATTACTGCGTTCAAATGCCTAAACTATAGAAAGTTTCCGTGCAAGCAGTAATTTTCTTTGATTTGATGTTCTTAAAGCTCCTACTTTTATGAGGCCATTTGATGTGTCTGTAGAGAAGTATTTGATTTAAAATGCACTTTAAAATTATGAAGACCTGGATTTTGAGAAAGCAGTGTAGCACTCCAGGAGGCCAGGGGGACTATAGGTAGTTACCAAATTGAAATTACTTGGGGAAGTAGTTGATATTCTGGCTTTGGATATCTCCGTTTTGATTTACTTATGGAGATTAAATTTAATTTTATTTTAGCTTGACTCTGAGGTATCTGTAGTCAGAAGTGAAGTAAATATATATAAATTTATTATAGTTAATTTGTTGTTTTTTTCTAATTGTAGGTAAAAGAACTTAAACATTCACATAAGTTGGAAGTAACAAATGTCAAACTGGAGGCAGCAAGAACAAAGAGTGAGGTAGAAAGAGAGAGAAACAAGATTCAAAGTGAAATGGAGGGTAAAGTATGAAATTATTTTGTAATTATTTCATCTGTTTACTCCTAGTTAAAATAATACAATTATTTTTTCTCTGAACACTCGCCAGCAGTGTTCACCTTCTATTTCTTGTCTAGGTCATAGATCTGACAATTCATTTGGTATTTGAAATAACTGTGTTGTTTCACTTGCTCTACTAGGTAAAGAACAGTTGAGAGCAGTTTTTCATTTATGTAAATTAGTGCATTTGTGACACAACTTCAGCATAATCTGTTTCAAATTATATACTTCGTCTGGTTATTTTTTTTGATTATTGCTAAATTCTAGAGTCTTTCACACTCTGCTTGAAACCTTAACATACCACAGGGCTTCAGTGATTGGGGGTTTTTTTGATTCTGTGTCTGTGGAATTGATACCAATTCCATAAGGCTGCCACATGGAACAAAATACAGTACCTAGCTCATTCTTTGAAGGAAATAGGCATTGCTCTAAGATACCTGAGGCAGCTGAGTATGTAGGCGACTTGAAATAGCTTCCTAGAGTGAAAAGGCCAAAACTTTCTAGTACTAATTGTGTTTAAATCACTACACAGCTTTAAATAGAACTGTCCTCACTGATTGGCCATAGCCCCAAAATAGTACCTTTGTCTTCCTGAAATAATTGTTTCTGTTCACTTGCTTTAATATTAAGAGCAGTGAAAAAGTGGAGTTTTCTGTATTGCCAATATACTTACAGCATATTGGAAACGAAAAATGTTGGGCTCTATGAAATACGAAAGTAAATACAGACAAGATTTAAGTTAACCTGAACTTACTCTGGAATTCCATTTGCATCACTAAATTAGCTAAATAACCAGGAGTCACTGTTAGAGCATGTTGGCTTATTTGCCAGTGAACACAGGTGTCAGTTACAAGATTTTAATTTGTATCGTTTGTCCCTGCCTATGGAGTCACAGTTTTAGAAATGCCTCATTTGGTAATATAGGTGGATTAAAATGTGAGATTTGTTGTAGCCCAGTTACTGGTTTCACTGATAACCAGGTACTGTTTACTGTAAACCTTTCCAGAAAAAGATGATTTTCTTGCTCCACCTTTCCATAGCTATTGTGGAACACTTCTTAAAAATTTTGAAATCCAGACACAAGTGCTTAGTATAAATTGCTCTAGAGTTTAAATATATAATAGTATCAACTGTTTAATTACTTTTGTATATTAAACTAAGAAACTATCGTAGACTGTGATTCCTTCCTAATGGTTACTTCTCAAAATATTTGTTTTGGAAATATTACTGTTATACTATGAAAGGTCTCTTCTGGTTTTCTTGTGTTTTGATTTTTTCCCCTTCCCCCATTCATGCTATCATTTGAATTGAGATTTTTAGTTCCCATTTAAGAATTTATAAAATTATTTGAATACAGGATTTCAGCAGGTTCTTACCAGTAATGACGTGTTTAACTTTTTTTAATGTATAATGCAGGATTGCTGTCCGACAAGGAAATTCTTACTGCAGCTGTTGAACGTCATAAAGTGCTTTTAGTAGAAAAGGATCGGGAGCTAATTCGTAAAGTGCAAGCTGCCAAAGAGGAAGTTTTTGACAATATTGCAGCCTTACAGAATGAAAAGTATGTCTATTGATTTCCTCCTCAACTTCTAAAAGAGGACTGTTTTGTGTTACTTTTAAAAGTGTCGCTCTTAACTAAACACGTCTGGCATTTTGTAGTGATTCTTGTGTGCGTGTTGCATAATGTCTCAGGTTAGAACTCGAGAACAGATTAGCTGATCTAGAGAAGATGAAACTGGAACAAGATTCTTGGAGACAATCTGAAAAGGATCAGTATGAAGAGAAACTACGTGCTGTGCAGATGGCAGAGGAATCTAGCAAAAAAGAACTTCAGCGTTTGCGGTAGTGTGGCTTTTCTAATCTTAGCACAAATTTCTCATTTTCCCTCCTTAATTTCTTTACAGTAGACAGTATAACAGCTTACTATTCATAGATACAGAATCTTCATTATGAAATGTTCATTATAGAAGATTAAACAAAATTATCTTTTGCACTATGTAAAAAAGAGCATAGAATTAAAAATTAACTGGTTAAAAAACTAACACATTTCATCCAAACCTTTAAATGTTGTGTAACTTCAATGGCCCTTTTGAAGTCATAATTTAGCAATACACATTTGTTAAAACTGGTTCAGTGTTGGCTGCTGGCATAGCCCCAGTGTTAGAGTAAACCATTTCTGTTTCCACACAGGCACCGTAGCAGCAAGCTGAGACTCTAATATGATGTCTCTGAGTTGCTTGTTATGGTTATGAGCTTACTTGGCTTACCATAGTTTTTGTATGAAGGTCAGTATGATAAAATGAGTCATACTCCGAAAGTCTTATTCTTATGTGAATTCTAAGAATGACTAGAAATATATTTTAAATAGTTTTTTAGTTAAATATTTATCAGCCTTTCAAATAATGCTATTTATTTGTCAGGCTGATTTGTCCTAATTTATAGCATCTGTATTTTGATTAGATAAAAATAAGGATGTCTTACACAATTTTAGATTAAAAATTCAACAGCAAGCTATGCAGACAGAGCAGCTGGAAGAAAAGAAATGTGAAAATGCTAATCTGAAACAGGTAAGGTTTTATTGCACTGTAATGTTTTATAGAGAAATACATTCTTTCCTGTAGTTACATGTCCTGTGTCTTCAAACAGATTGAAATTAGATTGAATTTTTAAGGCTTTTTTTTTTTCCCTGAGGAACAAAATGTGTACTACAGCTATTTAAAGGAGAAGTGTTCAGAAATCAATCATGCTTTCCTGGGCCTCTATATAAATGGATTACAGCTTTTTGCTTCATGTGTTTTGTGGGTACCAGGAATTTCAAAGCTGAATGTTTATAGACTGGTATATTGAATACGGTTATGCACTATTTAACTGGAGATTCAGTTGCCATGGAGACTTATAAATTGTTTCTAGGTAATGCTTTGCATTTACACTGCATCTCTCATCTGAGGTTCTTCAAGTGTTTAACAGATGTTTCATAAATGAACAAACTAGTGTAAAGAGGTATATTTCTATTGCAGAGTCAATTGATGGCAGTGTTGAAAATCAAACCTAATTTTTTTAACTCCTGCTTGCCTGTGATGTTATTTAGTAGCTAATAACAATAGCTGTGCATCAAAGTACTCTGCATGCTGCGTGCACTTGAAGTTCAAGGCAATTATTTTTTTTCCTTCAGAAATCAGAAACTGGGGGATCTAAGTGTCCATGTCGGGGGGAAGAAAAGGAAAGGGAATGATCATTTCTGTATGCTGGCTGCAGGGGTTGGACTTTTCAGTGCTTGCTTGCTTGCTTTGTGAACTGGTTGGTACAGTCACTGCTGGCTGTAACACAGTGTGTGTTATGAGACAGAAAAGCCTGGGTAGCTCCACAGCTCTGCTACTAAATATTTCATGGTCCTGGACTTCGGTTCAGCCCTGGGGCTGAAGCATTGGATTTCTGAAGTTCTGGGGGACACTTCAGTGACTGAAGAGTCCTGCCTACCTTTCTCATTTTAACTGCAATAGAAGCCCTTTGTCTTGTAGTGATTTACTGTAAAGCTTCTGGAGAAACTGTTGAGTAAAGGAAAAAAGAAACAAGTCAAAAAGGCTAATGAAAAGCTAAAGCTAGTTGGTGTCTCCATTTTGCATTGTCTCAGGATATCAAAATCAATTGTTGGTTATTTGCATATCTTCTGAAATGAAAAAATCTTTTTTGTTTTGGTAGCAAATACATGATATCCAACTCCAGCTTGCGTCACTTTCCCAATCAGAAAATGATTTGCTGGAGTCTAATCAGAAGTTGAAGGAAATAATAGAGAGATTGAAACAAGAATGTCAACATGCAAGGGCTCAGGCAGAGAAAGCTCAGCTGGAAACAGAGAAGTAATTTTTTTCTTTTGGCTTTACTTTTCATGTTGCTTGTGTTCCTCTCATGTGGATTACTTTAATATGGATTGTAGATTCTGAATAAAGTCAGAAAGTTAAAATGAACAGGAGATATTGGACAGTTGTAAAAAGTGGCTGTACATTCTGTGGCATAGTATGTAGAAAAGCTTTCCTCATGGCAGCTTTAAAAACAGGAGTTTGTTTCCATTTATGTCTGTTAAAATTAATTATTGATTAGTGAGATACACTGCTTGCATAAAATGAAATCCTACTTATACTGAAGTGAATGTCAAACTTCTATAGGTAGAAAGGGATCTAGAGTTTCATACAGTTTTTAAGAGTGTTTAAGCTGTATGAGTGAAAAAAGCATTCAAGCGTTGTATTGTGCTTTGATAAGGTTCCGGGGTCCCAGTCAGTATATATGTGAATACTTCTTTTCCTTTCCCACTAGCTACTTTAGCTGATATGACGTAGGTAAAAGCTTATAGGATATCTTCTAGTTCCTCTCATCAACATTAAAAATAATCACTTTCCCTTCTTTGCACAAGCTTGACCGCATACCATCAATGTATGATAATAAATGATGAAGGAAGCCAAATTTATTCAGATTCCATACAGAAATGATCACTTTCCTGGAATTTAAAGATTAATTTGTCAGTCTGAAATGGCTTTTCAGATTTCCTAGCTTAGTAACCAAATATGTCTCTAACTTGTACTGGATTATTGTGTGGTGGGTGTTTTAAAAACTCAGTGTCTCAGAGTAAATATAAAACTTCCAAAGGGTATAATGTGACTTTTTTTTGTTTCAACATCTCTTTTGCTACTAACTGGTACTGCAATTGCTATGTTGTCATTAGTTTAAGAAGTGCTTTTCAATTTAACATTTGAAGATATTGTTGTGTTTGGACTGCAGAGTATGTCACCAGCACATTAAATACTTTAGATGTTTGCATTAGGGAGGTGTATTCACATGTTGAGTGAGATTGTTGCTGTTACTTGAATGAGACTGTCAGTGTCATTTACACATCTATGGATCACAAAACAGTCAGGACTAGGTTTCCCTGGGAAGGCAGCGGAAGGAACTTTATAGTCCTCAGAGATCATTGTACAAGTATGTAGGTAGTGGGAGATGCACTAAGGCTGATATTGCAGCGATGAAGCAGCTTTGTAGCCTGCATGTAAGTCCTGCAGGTCCGTGCCATTGCCTGGGAGCCCTGGGTCATGTTTCCATCCTTTTTATGAATCTGTGAGTGATAGGACATCCTTCCTCAGTTAAGTAAATTCTTACGAGCTTGAACACCAAAGAGTTAAGTTGCACCAAAGCAAGAGGAAGTGAAATAGGGACCAAAAGATGAGAAAACATACGATAAAAAGTTTCAGATATATAAGGTAGTGCCAGTTGAGCACTGAGCATAAGTAGGCAAAGCATCTGCATGTCTGGCTGTGTCAATCTTAAGCTTGGAAATGAGAATGTGAAAGGAGAAAAAGAGCTGAAGGCAAGCTATGAGACTGATACAGATGAGAGCTGAAACAGGCACTTGTTAAGCATTTTGGAAACAATGTTAGTGGCATTTAAACCAACCAAACAACAAACACACACACCGCCTCCTCTGCTCCCCAAAACGCCTCAAGAAACCCTCACACCCAACTCAAGCATTTTTAACCATTGCCTCACCTGAAATCCTTTAACTCCTAAGCAGTGCTTGTCCAAAGTGCTTTGGTTCCTGGGTACTGGTAGTTATTTACAGTCAAGAGGGAGGTACAAGCCACGCTGGGTCAACTAAAAGAGCTGCGACAGGTGACACGTGGGCCAGGACCCTGTTTCCCATATGACTGTGGATGATGCCCAATACTTCTGCTGTGGGGAAGGGAGAGGCAGTTTGGTGAGAAATTTATGGAGATGCATTCAGAGTTCCTGGAGGGAAACTGCATCTGCCCAGGACTGGAGCACTGTGGATGCACTAATACCAAGCCTTGGCCTTCTTAAAATCTGCGGCATAGAATCTCACCATTTGATTTTAATTTTTAACAGTAATGCAGTTAAATATACCATTCGTTCTTGTCTGCTTTGACTCACAATGCAGATAGCCCAAACGAAAAAGGCAGCATGGAGAAAGTGGCTCCTTTCCCATCCAGTGCTAGAGATCACAGCCTAATTTTAGTATGTTGTAACCATGCAAAGGTCTAAACAGATAACATATGCCATTGGTGGTGTGTGTTCAGCTGGAATGATGTCTAGAAACCATATTGGTGGGAGCTTCCTGTTGAGCTGGTGTTTGGTCTGGTTGGGAGCACATCCTAAGCAAGTCTGTTACAAAGACTTAGTAGACTCCATAGGGCAGCACCCTGCTCTCCCAAACAGAGAAGGTAGTTGTCAGCTCTTCTGACAACTGATGTTTGGCATAGGCATCTACTCCTGTGTTCCAGCGTGAGGGTTTGACCTGAATTGAGGAATTTTCTGTGGGTGGTTTGGCAGTGTGCCAATCCAACAAGGCACCAACAATTAGCTTCTTGGAATAAGTTTTCAAAATTTGCCTCATGGTTGAACAAAACCTAGGATAATGTTAATGCACGGGTTCAAATGACATAGTCACAATTAGATTGTTAACATAATCAAATTTAAATCAGATCCTTGAAGTATATAAAAGTAGGAGTTGTGAAAAGATGCATCTATTTTAAGAGCCTTAAGGCATTAACTGAACGTGCTTTCTTTGTATAACCTCTTAATCTTTTAACCTGATTTTTCCAAAGGACTTTAGAATACCAACGTATGGAGTGGCAGCAGGAGAAGCATATGCTTACTCAGCACATGACAGAGTATGAAGAGAAATGCAAGCAAATGAAGGACAAGCTATGTCGAGCTGCTGTTGCTCAGAAAAAGGCATGTTGTCTCTTCTTTTTGAATGATCCAGCCTGTGTAAAGTTCAACTTTACATTGGCCAGCTAAAATTGTTTCAATGTTAAGAATTTATTTGCAGTCTACGGTATATAATAACTAAATATATTGGGTTCTTCAAGATTAGCATAGAAATAGGTTGAAGTGACATGCAAAAGAATATTACAGCCAGCAACTTTGTTATAATGCCATCAAAGATTTTGTGAGGCTTTCTTTGCACACACGTGTGCATTGATGGTTATTTAAGAGGTGGGCCCCTTGATTAGGAAGGATGATGTTTCAGATACTAGACAAATGATGCTAGTTTTCCATGATGGAATATTAAAATTTTATTTCTTCTCCCAAGCTTATTTTTTATGAAATAATTTGAAAGGAAATGCAGATTGTTTATAAAAGCTCAAGATTAATTAGCAGTATTATACATTGAACATCGGTTATGAAACCTACCAGTATCTTTTAAGGTCATGAAAAGTTAAGATAAACATGAGAAAAAAAAAAAAAGCAACATACTTTTTTGGTTATATTTATACCCATTTATACATGGTCATTTAAAGGATGACTGTTGTGATTCTCAGATACAATTAATGTTTGTTAGTACAGCTGGTCACTGACCAACGAGTGATTGGCAGCTGAGCCTCTTTCATTCACAACTATGGATCATTTCCCATCTCTTCTGCTTCCCAGCATGGCAATCTAAGGACCTTCAAACAACACAGCGTCAGGAAAATCCTATGAAGTGTAACAGCTTGGAACCGTGTAATGTAGATTTAATTTTTACAGGCTCTAATCTATCAAGGTATTACTTAACTGTTTGAAACATCTGTTTGACAGAGGAAGACTCTCAATGACAATAAACAAAGGAGGATGCGTGAGAAAATAGAACTTTTGGAAGCCAAGATGGAAGAATTAGAAAAAGAAAATCAAGTGTTAAATAGGTAATAAACTTTGCTTTTTCTTAGCTTGAAAAATAACATATGCCCAAGGTGTGACTTATGAATACGAATTATTTTTGAAGATACGTGTTACCTAGATTAGTAACCAGAGTCCAGTCTAATGGCCTTTACAGCCCTAGAATTCTTTGAATAGGTTCTGTTTAGGATGGGCAGCTGAGAGCTTATGAGACAACTGCAGGGCTGTCTCTTCAAGAAGAAAAAGAAAAATTACCTGATAGGCACAGTTGCAAGAATGCCTTTAAAAGAAGGAAGCGAAAAAAACTTCAGAATTGCAAGAGAAACAGACATGGCATCCTCTTTGAAAGATAAATTCCTGGGTTTTCTCTCTTCATTGAGCACCTATGGAGGGCTTGATTTGAATAATTAATTTAATGTGGCTTCTCTGACTCACTACTGTGAATGGTATTAAAAGCTTAATTTATTTGATGTAAACTCTAATCTGTAATAGAGCAGATTGCTAAATATGTGGAGGGATGTTTAGACAGACATGCTGGCAAAAGAATATCCACAGATCTTCTACCTTCCAATTCTTCTGTGTAAGAACAGGTAGAAACTGGGGATGTGAAACAGCAGAGCACTCGTGGAGAGCCGTGCTGCTGTGTTGGGATAACAAAGATTTTGAGCACTAAGAAATCTGTTATTTCCTAGACAAAATGTTTCCTCGGAAGAATATGCTCGCCTCCAGAAGAGACTAAAGGACTTGCAACGTCGGCACAATGAATTCCGGAGTATAATTCTGAATCCTAACATACCCTCACTCAATCCAGTCGGTATAATGCCATCGTCTGCCTTGCCTCCTGGGCCTGCAGCATCCTTCTCCCTTCTTCAGGTGGTGATATAGTAAAGTTGTAAAAATAATACAGCAAAAGAGGGTACTGAAACAGTTCCTTTTTACTGACCTTAGCCTTAAGGAAGGCGTATTTCATCTTTGAACAGAAGTAAGAAACTTTGAGTTATCTAGAGATGTTCCCTTCCTCACAATAGGAAGGAGTACTTGAAAGACAAAGGATATGTAACGAATGGGCAGTTTCAACCCAGTTCTCCATACTTTGTCCTTCTCCTGAGAGGCTTTAAATAGCTCCTTCTGAGCAGAAAGTGCTACAGTGTTGTTCTCACACCATGGTTTCATTATTACAAAGCAGTATTGCTGCTCTTGATTTCTTGTGTGGTTAAAAGCGCCTTACGCTGAGCTGCTGAGGGTGAAAATCTCTCTGGCTGAGGTTGACCAGGTTGACTTTACTGATTCATGGTTACTGAGACTTCAGGTTTGTGTGCACCTTCATCTGAGAGAAGGAACAGCTGCAACTGTATTTCTTTCTGATGCTGTTCATCAAGAATGTCAGAACAATATCCACAAAACACTGATGAGTAAAATTTAACAAATAAGGATGTTTTGTACTTTACAGTGATTATTTTCCTTAAAGAAAATGAACGAATGTATTGCTCATTTTGGTCCCTTGTAAGTGTGCAAAATGTAATAAAGCCACATTTTTTTCCTTTTAATTTCAAGGAGGAGCAGCATCAAAGAGAGCTTGCCCTGCTCAGCAAGCGGTTGGAAGAATTAGAAACCAGACAAAGAAAACAGCTGGAAGATCTTGGACCAGCTAGAGAGCGGGTAATGGTGGGGTACAGGGACTTGGTAAGAAATAAGATCACTGGAGAAGATGAAGCACAAAGCGAGGACTCCAATTAAAATCTGCAAACTCTTGATCCTGTTAGCTTTCAGTAACTTATTCTTTGTACAAGCTTTTCGTATTTTGCCAAAACCACAGCTGTATGTGCCTGAATAGCATAAAATAAATTCTGCATAGTTACCCCTTTGTGGCTCAACTTGTTTAACTGTTTGGACTAAGGACAAAAGTACCTTTTCTCACTCAGAATCATAAAACGAATATCCAGGCTTACCATTCATGAGGGGGCTTTACCCTGAATTTGTCTTACCAGTGCAATGATATTTGGTATAGCAGCAGTTACAGGCTCAATACTGGGATTCAGTTGCAGACAGTTTGTTTCTGGTCCACTAGACCTCCTACTTCTCTCAAGTGCCTCATCCTTTGGGCATGTGTGGGGGAAGTGAAGTCCCTCCCACTCTAAGCCAAGAGCAGGTTTGAGATGATTTGATGAAGCTGAATAGCCACAAGTCTGTGGGACCTGATGATATGCATCTCAGGGTCCTGAGGGAACTGGCTGATATTGTTGCTGTGTTTAGAAGTCATGGCAGTCAGGTGAAGTCCTCAGTGACTGGAAAAAGGAAACATTGCTCCTGTTCTTAAAAAGAGAAAGGAAGAACCATGAAACTGCAGACTGGTGTGCCTCACCTCTATGTCTGGGATGATTATGGAGCAGATCCTCCTAGAAGATGTACTGAGGCAAGTAAAAGACGAGGTGATCCAAGGCAGCCACCATGGCTTTACTAAGGGCAAATTGTGCCTGACCAACCTGGTGGCCTTCTATGATGGAGAGATGGCAACAGTTGACAGGGGAACCACCAACAACTGTCATAATTTAGACTTCTGTAAGGCCTTTGATACACATGACATCGTGATCTCCAGATTGAAGAGCCATGCATTTGATGGATGAATAGCCATTCAGTGGATAAGGAATTGGCTGGATGGACACAGCCAGAGTTGTGGTCCATGGCTCTATGTCCAGGTAGTGGATGGTGATGAGTGGGGTCCCTCAGAACTCAGCCTTGGGACTGGTGCTCTTCAGTACCTTCATCGCCGACACAGACAGTGAGATCGAGTGCAGCCTCAGCAGGGTTGATGACAGGAAGCTGAGCTCTGCAGTTGACACAACAGAAGGAAGGGATGCCATCCAGATGGACCTGGACAAACTTCAGAAGTGGGGCCATGATGATATTATGAAGTTCAACAAGTCCAAGTGCAAGGTGCTGCATCTGAGTAGGGAAAATCCCAGATGTGAGTATACAGACTGGGAAAGAAGTTACTGAGAGCAGCCCTGCAGAGAAGGACTGGGGAGTTCTCATGGATCAAAGGCTGATCATGAGCCAGCAGTGTGTGTTTGTAGCCCAGAAGCCCAATCACATCCTGGGCTGCAGCAGCATGGCCAGCAGGGCAAGGGAGGCTGCAGGGAAGCATTATTCTTCCAGTACCTAAAGGGGGCTGTAAAAAGCAGAGGGACTTTTTCTATGTCCAGAGAATGTCAGGACAAGGGGCAATGGTTTTAAACTGAAAAAGGGTGGGTTTAGATATTAGTAAGAAATTCTTTACTGTGGGGATGGTGAGGCACTGGAACAGGTTGTCCAGAGAAGTTGTGGACGCTCCATTCTTGGAAGTGTTCAAGGCCAGGTTGGATGGGGCTTTGAGCAACCTGTACTAGTGGAAGGTGTGCCTGCCCATGACAGGGGGATTGGAACCACATGATTTTTGGTCCCTTCCAACCCAAACCATTCCGTGATTCTCTGAATCATTGCCGAGACTCCTTCTTGCTAAGGTCTGTTTTTCAGTATTTTTCCACAAAGTCAAAACATGAAATAATCTCAGCACAAGAAACTTTGAAAAACATTTTTCAAGGTTTGGGTTATTTAAAATAAAACTGACTTTTAATATAAAAATTTAAAACAATTTTTTATAAATCCTTTAACACTTACTTGACAATATCCTCTTACTCCTTCGATGTGAAAGTTAATGTATACTACTCTGGGTTGCAGTTTTAATCACTAACAATGCTGTAATCCACAGGCTGGTATTTTGATGTTCCCACACAGATAAAAAAGGATAAAAATGGATAAAATGACATTTTAAAAGCTCTGAAAATTTTTATTTGCTACCCTTGACAATGTGCCTCTTGTATTTTTATAATTGGAATAGGCAATAATTGGTTTTTATAATATAGCAGAGATTAGTATAACAAATTGCCTTCACATTATGTAAATGTAAGTCTGTATTTGTTCCTACTCTAATTTGTTAACTACAACAAAAATATTTATTCCAGGTTGACTATATTTAATTTTTTTTTCAGTTCATTATCAGTCCAGTAAAGGAAACTTGTGAAGGATCAATTATTTATCTAAATTTTTTTACCCAATAATCTAATAATGATGACTTTCTTGGAACTATAGGATTTTTTTTTATCTGGGTTTTGTTTGTTTGGTTTGTTGTTGTTGTTGTTTCCAAAATACTGCAACAAAAATACGGGGCAGTGAGAATACACTGTGCAATCTCTTGTAATAGGTTATTGAGTACTGCTGTAGGAATAATGAAAGAATGACACTGGCGTTGACTCAACTCTTCTCTCCAGAGGCTGCATTTTGCATTTTCCATGCAGTGTGTAAGTATAAGGATATGTCTTGGTTCCAGCCAGGATAGGGTTAATTTTTGCAGTAGCCAGGAGGGGCCATGGCTGGGAGTTGGGGTTATTCTACACCACCTCATTTTCTGGGGTCAGGGGAAAGGGATCCTTCTGGGTCATGTAGCATGCCAGGCTCCATGGAGTGAGCAACCACGTGTGAATCTGCCTCCCGTCTACCCTCCCTCATTAGTATTGTTGCAGTTACTGATCATTTTCTTATCTCATTGCTGTTTCCAGTAAGTTGTTCTTATCTCATCCCATGATCTTTACTTTTTCTGCCTCCAATTCTCTCCATCCTGCCCCGGGGAGGGGAGGTGAGGCAGTGGGAGAGCAGAGCACGGTTTGGAGTGTGTCAGTGGGAGCACTAAGTTGGGAAATACCATTCCTAAACCAGGGCTGCCCAGTCTTGGGGAATTTGTTAAACTTCTCTGAAGAAAACAGTGTAGGTATTAAAAGTTACAGAAGCTATTTCTGCTGCCTCCTCCAGGATGAACTTGTACAAAGTAACTCCCTGTGCCTGAGCCAGCTTTACCAAATGGGATGGTCACCAGTACCTCCCAGCATGGAATGGTTGCAAGGAGCAGCTGTCAGCAGCCTCGTGTTTCTGTCCTCAGCTCCGGCTGTGTCAGCAAGGTGCTCTCTGATGTCAGAGGGCACGGGAGGTTTATACAAACCAGGTGAGACTTGGAGGGCAGAAAAAGGGTAATAGCAGGAGGAAGAACGATGGTCAGCAACTGATTTGTGGGCTGCCTTTCCCAGTTGGTCTCAGGCATTTTGTGTGAAAGCTTAATTCCTGTCCCTTAAGCACCTTCTCCTGAAAGAAGGATTATTGGGTTTATCATCCTTTTTAACATTTTTAGCTTTTTAAAAGTATCATCACCCTCAGAGCCTTTAAGCGGTGCAGTTGAAGTACAAATCCTGAAGGCTGTGTGGAGGCGTGGCAGGCACTGCACAATCAGCCTGTCCCTCGCCTGTTGCTGCTTCCCACTCGTGGCAAGGCAGCTGGGAATCCTCCAGCCCAGGGAATCCCCCTCCATTCAGACTCTGCAGGAGCTCACTGCTCAGCAGCTGCTGGGGTTTAGGCCAGTGCCTCCCCTCCCCAGCATGGTCAGATGTTGTTTTGTACCTTCCTGTTCCAGTTCTTCCCAATTTCAGTGTGATGGAAGTGTGCTGTGCTGACCTGCTCCTCTGTCCTGGAGCCTTGCAGGGCTGGAGCTGCAGCACTATTTCTCACCTGATGCCACTTTGTGTCTTACAGTCCATTCGTTGCATGACCGTGCATTGTTACCAGCTGTGTTTGCTTTCATGTAACCATTTTAAAGTACACAGTCAAACTAACCTCCAAATGCTTTTATTCTAGATAAATCCATACAAACACCAACATGTATTTGTCATTTGCACTTTTTTTAACCATTCATTTTAAACAACAGATTAACTTCTGTACAACAGGAATTACTTTACACATTAGTAAGATGTGACTTCAAACTAGATGACTGCAAAATAATGCTCTGTAAGCTAGTGTTAGAAACACGCTGTTTGCCATAGCAGTTTGCCTGTAAACATGGGAAAGGAAGTTGAAGAGAAGTTTGCTTTTCATTTCTGAGGATGCGATTAGAACTGTTGTGTTGCCAAAATACCCATAATAGCCAGAGCTGGTTCTTTTTCTCTGTGTAACAGTAATGGCAAATTGCAGATATGGAAAGTGTGCCAATGTTTTGTGTGCTGACCCAAACCTACCAAAAGAGCCACGATCACTTAATTATACTTCACATCACTTCGTGAGATCCACTTGATGGGTTACAAAGTCCCAGCATGACTTAAAAATGGTTTACTAACAGAGTGACGCTGTTTAGGAGGCTTGAATAAAAGGCAATAATCCTATTCCAGGCTGTAGGTAAAGCTACAGGGCCTGCTTCAACACATACTTAATCTCTAGAAATCATTAAAGCTATTGTAGCAAACAAGCAGTAGTACAAATACAGAATAGGACTGATTTTCATTTCCTCATCAATATAAACACATATAGTGAAGTTCACAGGATCAGACCCACGCAAACAGATTATATTTTACAGCTTTTCAAGCAGAAATGTTGGAGTTGTTTTTTCTGCCTGTACAGAAGGTTACTGTTGAACAAAACTATCACAGTTCATTTGAATGCACTGCCAGCAAACACCTGAAGTGGAAGAGAACTGGGAAGTGTAATCCGCTCATGCCTCTCCTTCAATATCAATTACTGTGCTTTTTCTATTTATTTGATGCTGCTTTAAAATGTTAGATTAAGAATGATAAAAATCAAGCCCTTACGTGCAGGTATTCCAAGCTTAAGTGCTAGTCAAGCCATGGTCCACTCCTTTAGGACAGAGGGCAAGATAGGTTAGAGGGGGGTGGGGTTTTTTCCAATTAAAATTGTGCCAGGCAGAGAACTGCTGAAAGTACTGCAACATTGTAGTGCAGTTTCCTGAACAAAGCCATACATTCCATCAAGTATAAAGTGTAAACTTAATAGCAAGTGTAAGACTTGAATTAAAAAAAAAACAAACCAACAAAGCCATCACAGTATGGGGTGGTTGGTGGCTGCCCTCTCTGGTATGCAAGAGGAACAACTTGTGCAATCACATGGCAGGGAGGGGGCAGACCAGCAGGACCGTGGTTTTGTGTTTGCTTTTCTCCACAGTAACAGCCCGCCTGGCTTCTGCCACAGGTGGTTGGTGTGTGTCAGCAGTGGCCGGCCGCAGGCCGTGGGATTGTGCCTGGCACCAGCTGCCTTTGTGACCAGAGCAGGCAGCACTAGCACTGCTGGCCTGAGCTGTGGGGCTCCTCCAACGCAGCACCATGTGACCCTCTGCTGCCTGGGAGCACCGCACAGCCGGCTCTGGCTGCTCACAGCCCCAGCACTGGCCTCCTGTACCAAACCTCGGCCATTTGTGCCACTCACAGCCCATGGCACCTTTGCAGCTGCCAAGACGAGTGACAGCTCTTCCCTCTCCTGTGGACCACTGTGCTACACCACTCACCTCCAATGGTGGATCCCTCCAGAAATGTATGGAAATGTATTTCTGTGTCATCAATGCCTTACCTCAAATATAAGGGTACGCCACAGCCTCAGAACGTGCCTCCTGTGCCTGAAGCAGAGTCCATGGTGGCAAAGCATTTCAGCTCTGTAGTAGAGGGTAGGGCTGTGCTGGTGCTGTAGCAGAGCCGGTGCCACAGCTGCTCCTCTGTGGCTTTGCTCAGTAGCCACTGCACCAGCCTCACCCCAGCAGCACAGCCATGCACTTGCTTTCCAGCTGGGCCGACTGTGGCCACCAATGCAAATGTAAATGGACACCTTCCTTCCAAAACGGCCAAGCCTCAGAAGGCCCCAGCCGGACTAAGGCAGACAGTTACGCCTCCCACTCCAACCTCAGCGCGTTCGTATCAGTTTCTCAAACACAGTCAGAGATTACACCAGTCCTCCTGTTCTTACGTATTATTAAACCAACCTTTGACCTGACCCCCGCCACATGCTGGCTTTAGGTCTGTGAGGCCCTTGCACACAGATGGCAAGGCTGGCCAGGACTGTCAGCACTGATGCATGGGCTGATCATGGACCTGAGTACAGGTTTGTGCACCAAAGTGCAGCCATCGTCAGCTGCTTCATCAAATCACAACAGTGTCCCGATGCAGTGCAGTTTCAGCTGTGAAGCTGCTCACAAGTTCTTCACAGCTTATTTAAGGATGGAAAGGTAAAAAATGTAAACACAGACTGATGGTGGCTGAATGCCCTTCTCCAAAAGCCTCCCCTCATTTCCTCCCCTCAGTGGTTAGCTTCACTCATGGAATTTCTAACCTAACGAAGGTAAGTCCTGCTATGTGGCATTTGGCCTTCAACCCTCAGACCCACTGTTTCTGCTAAACACATTTATCCTAAGCGCCACTTTGGTGCCAGGTTGTTGTTGGGTTTTTTGATGTGTTTGGTTTTGGTTTTTGTCTTTTTTTTCTGAACAGAACTAGCGAACATTTGACTGGAAGGAAGGAAACTGCAGCTGACCCGTATTCTGAAGCCGGAGCTCACCCTCACAGTTTGCCAAGCTGCTGAAAGGATGTGGCAAAACGTCAGTTTTTTTCTCTTAAAAAAAAAAGAGCTACGCAACTTGCAAGTTCACATGGGCAACTCTGAACTTACAGTGTATTTTGCACATCTCCTATGACCTTGTTTTTAAGTAAGCAAAAAGCTTACTAGACAGTATTTTTGAACCAAAGGGTTACATTTACCTAAGAATGCTGACCCTGCCACCATTAGTTTCACTTTTACATGCCCCTGTGTGAATATGTAACCCTGCCCATATTTCATTCCCAATCATAGATTACTTGGAATGGTCAGAGTGGAGAAGAGTGTCCAAACGTTTCAAACCCTGTACATGCAGTCAGTCAAAACAGTTTTGGGAGCAGTAGAGCTAATTTAAAATCCCCCACAGTGATGCTGTGAGTCAGTGCTCTGCTCACTGCCATTTGCATTTTTTCTTTTCATCAAATAAGGCTTTTACTTGCTGGAGCTGTTTCTGGACTTCTTCAAACCCCCGTTCTCGCTCGAGTTTGCTGACAATCTGTTAACAATTAGCAAAAGAGAGAAAAATTTTTTTAATGCTTATTTTACCTGCTATTTTTTAAAGCCTGCTTTTCTGTACTCTAACAACTACTACTGACAGAAAAATCCATCTGAATGCCTGCCTATCTGTAAACATTCCTTTCTGACTTTCACACTTTTTATTTTGGTAGTTTTCCTTTCAAGTCATTCTGATCACAGGATTTGCAACACTTCCACAAAAGAATGACTGAGCCAAGCAAAAAAAATCAAAACAAATCCAACACATGCTCATCTCTCAGGGTGTGAGGCAAGGCCAGTGCTTCAGTTTTTACCTTAGAGAAGATTTGCAAGTGATATTTTATTTCTCTTCCTCTGCCCTATAAGCTGAGGGCAATAAACTGCCTCTTTTCCTCTAACTCACCCACTTGGCTGTGGCCCAGGTGATAGAATGGAGCACTACTGCTGTCTGAAATCTCTGCTGGCAACGCTACTCAGGGACAGGTCTCAGTGAACAATGAGAGAGGTTTAGCTGCTCCCAGTCAAAAGCCAGAGAGGGAAGAGCAGAGGGAAGATTTCCTTCTAAGGATTGGGTTCCATTTAGCCAGTACTAGCTTCAAAAAAGCAAAAATGGGCACTAAGACTAGGAACTACACTGAAGTCTCCCGTATCAGTCATTTTAATGAGCTTGATAAAGGGTGACGCCATTTTGAGTATCATCCCAAGCTTGTTTCAAGAGGCAAAGATTTGATGCTGAATCCAGATAATTTGAGATGTTAGAGATCAGAAGTGGTAAGCCAGCTAACAGGTGACTGAGAGCTGGATGACTACAGCAAGTGCTGGTGCTGTGCTGCTGAGGATGAAAGAGAGAAAGGCCTGGTTGCTGGGAAACCCAGACAACCTGCTGGAAGCGTAAGGAGGCCTTCAGGCAACACACCCCAGCTGGCTCTTATCTGAGTCCCTGCACAGGCACACGCAGCCTCTGTTAAGGATGCTGAGCAAAATGGAGTGGAGAATCCTATCATGCAAAGCAGAGGACAGGGATTTCCTTAGAAAGCAGCTTAGAGGTATCCTGTTACTAAGTACTTTCAGCTGAGAAAAGATTTCTTTTGTTAGTAATAGCAGGGACTGGAAGCTACAGCTGCTTCTGTTTAAGAGAAAGACTATTAGAGCAGAGCATTAAGAGGGCTATGATGGGAAAGGAGCAGACACCTCTTGCTGTAAGGCTGAGTGTGCTCCACTGAGGTGTTTGCACTGTTACATTGAGAACCCTGGTGCTACAGTCTAATCTGATTTCTGAACCTCCAGGGAAATGGAACGCGTGCACAGGAGCTGTAACAGGCATTTGCAGAGACTGCAAACACAGTAAAACAAGAAGCCTAGACTATATAGGAACTTCCTCAAAACTGCAGGGATAATGTTACTGCTACTGTCTCTGTGCAATACAGCAGCGACAGTGGAGGTGCACTGACAAACCTTTGGCCTGTGCCCCCTCAGAAGGGTGGGGGCTCCAGCCGCCCTGGGGGCTGCGCTGCTCCGGCCCCTCACAGCTCCGCAGACAGAGCAGCCTCGGCTGCATTAAGGAGGAGCTGCCTCTGGAGTGGCACCCAGCAGGTCGCACAGCAGCCCAGCCCTTGGTTACTGTGTCAAGACCCACATTAAACATTAAGCAGAAATTGCAGATTTGCTTACCTCATCCTGGTATTTCACTATGTATTTGTAGATTTCAAACAAGGCCACTTTCTCATTAAATTCATTTTCATGTTTCTGAAATAGAAAACAATTCTGGTCAGATACTTCTCCTTTTAAAAAAAGAACTTAACATGAAAGCAAATGAAGCTGCTGCTTCTCAACCATACCTTAGATTCCTGAGCTAGAAATTCTTCAACCTCTGCAGTGGTCAGTGGAGGCAGATCCCTGATGGCTTTGTAGTACGCTTTCACCTCCTTCTTGTAGAGTGGAATGTCCTTAGCATAGAGTAGTTTATTTGTTGGTGCTTCCTTAAAAGAAAAATTTGAAGCCTTGTAACTTTTCACAGCACAGATTTCCTAAGGTTCCACCTCCACACAGTTAATTGCATCTAATTGTGTCTGTGTGACTCATTTTTCTTTGCTGTGGTTATATGCAAGGAACCAAGGTTATGAAACAAAGATGCAAACCATAGGTAGGACCTCACTAATAATGTATTGTGCTTCATGACAGTGGCCACATAATTATTTCTACTGACATCAGGAGTGATGACCTTTCGTCCCTCAGACATATTTGTCTTTCTCGTTTCCTCCTTACAGGTCTCTAGACCTGAAAGATTGTGAAAGCTGAACCAAAGGGCCCGAGACTGATACCCAGTTTACACGCAGGATTCAGCAGTACTGCTGAAATGAAAGTTCCTCGGCAGTAACACACCACAGAGTCTTGTTAGATGCTGTCCTGGCAGAGGTTCCCCTAAATCTCTTTGGTCCTTACTACTCCGTTCCCTCAGGGGTTTGAGAGCGTGGAGAGCTGACTGCCAGACATGCACAGCCAAAGGGATTTTTTTTCACCCCAGGACTTCAACAATCCAGGTCAGCACTGACCTACGTGGGAGCTTTAGGCTCATTCGAGGAAATAAGTGCTGATGCTTGTGATAGGAGCCAAAGCCCCACCAGGAAAACTTATTTTCAGAATGTAAAAGTGGGGGCTGGTAGTTTCCCGTTTAAGTTCTGGGCAATAAATGACATAACCTGTATATATACAGGTACATATATTTATTTATAAATAAATGACATAACACGTGTGATATCTTGTCACCACTGTTTCCAGTGTGTGATGAAGTAATTTAAATGTTTGTTTTCTAAATGGCTAAAAGATGTTTCAAGATAAAAGCCTAAAAATCATGAACGTAAATACATTTTAGTACTAAAAGGTCACAAGATGTTTACTGCATTGCAAACCTTTATCAGGTTTCAGCACCCCTTTTCAAATAGCTAACAGGAGCTGTTGTTTCAACAATACTTCACAGTGGATGTTAGGTTTCTGTGCTTAACAACCATGCTCATTTGCAGGTTTTCCATCAAGGAACTGATGTGATTAGCTTTAATTTATGATACTTCACTCCTAAAGTAAGATAAATAAGTACATTATTTGCTATTTACCTTTAACAGATGAGCAGCTGGATCAGATCACACAGGAAATTAGTCCATTTTTATAGAAATTCTTTTAGGCTAAAAAGTCTCTAGCCTGTTTTTCTTGGTAGTATGAGCCTGGACAAAAGCTTCCTGCTTTGGTCCAAAGAAAAGGAAAATACCCGGGGAAAAATGAAGTATTTCTGATCCCCAGAGTTTTGGACACTATCCTAAAGAGTTTTTGAATGTAAGATTCCTGAACTTGTTGCTCCAGCAAATAATTTTGCATATAAAAAGGGAGCAGCTAATATATGTGAAAGGAACTGTTTCAAACTTCAGATGTCTTTCAGTATTCTTACAGCTTCCACTAGCTTATTGTGGGAGTTTTCTGCACACTGGTGTGTGGCAGACAAAATTTGAACTATTTATCAAATAATGTTAATACTTTCAAGACCTTTGTTTAAAACTCCATTAAATCTTCATTAAAACCTTACAATTTCCACCTTCTGCCACCTGTTGTGTAAACACACCGTGCAGAACTGAACTGCAGAGAAAACAAGCAGCAGTTAACTATAAATAAGGCATTCTCGTAGCTGTATCTCTCTACTGGTGAATTTTTCAAAGTCTCAGGAGACAGAGCAACAAGGAATGGAAACCCAGCTTAATTAGGCCCCTGACAGTTCTGCCCCCAATATCAGCAGATCCAGGATTTCATCATCTTAATCATTATATAGTTGAAAAAGACATCGGCTGAGAAATTAGTACAAGACTGGAGGGGCAGCATTACCTTCCCCAATGTCTGTTCTGCGAGAGAAAAGGCATCCATGAAAGCTTGTGCAATTACAGACAAGCAGCCATCTATGTGTGAAGTCTTCTTAATATCAAAGACAAACTGGGGATTCTTCAGTATGTTCACCCAGAAGCGAAGAGGAAGACTAGACAGGAGAAAGAACAAACATCTTTAAAATCAACCACTCAAGTAGCACAACTGCTTTAAAATGGTCCTTAATTGCAACTGCACTCATGGAATGAAGCCCATTTCTGGGCTGCTTATTCATGTTAAAAAAGGGGTCAGGGAACAAAGGCTATGGAGCAAACACATCTGTCAGGCACCCAGCTTCAAACAATGCTCTCAATCCGCAGCTCCTTCTTTCAGAGTGTGAAGTCGGTGTGCAGACTGCACAAACCTGGAAGCTCTGGTGGTTTGTGTCGTACAGAATCAATACACTAAAGTTACTGTTATCCACAAAGCCAAACCACATCTTACTCCCAGACAAGCCAAAGTCTTATTCTTCTTATCACACGTGACACATTCCATCTTTGCAACTGTGTTTTCAGAAAGCACACGCAGCCCTGTGCATATGCCATGGGCATACCTGTTGGTTTTCCATATGTGGACCACATCAGGATCAGTAATTTTTTTGCTCTCAGCCTGGGCATCCAAAAAGTCGAAAAAGTACTTGATGGCAACAGGTGCTTTATTGTTGGGTAAACTCCAAATGCTCCTGAAGAGCTTTTCAACAACTGAATGAATTGCAACCTGAAAAGTAACAAAGTTAGTATTTTGTTATTATGACATGAGGAAAGAATAGGGTATTTTACCTCAGAGAGCTGAGTGCGCCCCAAAACAACCACACACAGAACTTACAATATGCTTGTGGCAAACATCAAGGCCATAGGTGACTGGCAAACAAGACTGTAACAGAAATGAAACTACAACACACCACAGTGAGCTCCTTCCATTTGTCACGTGTCCTGTTGCTCTGCTGACAGGAGAATCGTGGTGAACTCTGTGATAAATCACAGGTGGGAAGAACCACTTGGGCTAATAAAGACAACATCAAGTCTTGGGATACTGTTGCCACTGTTGCTAAAGGCATTTGGAATTTGTGACTGGAAGTAAGGGGAGGTGAGAAAAAGCAGTTTAGCCAGTTTCCTAGGGCACTGGTCTTCAAGGTGCCGTCTGTGACACGTGCTCAACACATGTGCTCATCAACACTTCACAGCCAAGTGGTTCTGGCACTCTAGGATAACAGCTTTGGGTGCTATAAGACACTAATATTAGAGAGAAGAACTGAAGACTGGGTATTTCTGATACAAAAGTGAAGATATTTGGCTCACTAAAGGAAGGGTTTGGTTGCTGCTGGACTCACTGACATAATCGCAGAGTATTCATAAGTAGAGGCAAACAAAGCAAAACACTGTTTTGCGCTTTTTTTCTTCCCATCTGTTCTGAAGCTCAGTTCAGCCCAATCTTCTCTTGACAAGAAGGATTTAAGCATATCCCAGGGCCTTGATGAATACTGGCCAGTTCATTTCATGTGGTAGACTCTGCAATTATGTCTGCGTGCGTGTATGGGAGAGAGGGGAGCAGAGAGAGAGGGATGGTGCGACGCAATTTCCTTTAGTGCACAGCCTATCATGAGAGGAATTTCACAGCTCTGTTGTTCAGGGCAGTGTCCTACTTTGGAGAAGGAGATGATTAATTTAAAGCCCTTTAAAAGGACTGCTTCTAAAGAGCCTGAGCTTTTCTTCCGTACCTCAGTCTTCCACCATAAGACATTACTGGTTTACTCCAGCATTTCCTGAGGGCTCATGTTAGTTTTCACAGGTAATGAGAAATGACCAGTCTTCACTCTCACTTTGGGGACTGTCCCAAATTACTTCAGATGCTATCAACAGCCTAATTAAATAATGATTGATAGATTTTTAAATGCAAGAAGGCTATAATCATCGTGCCTGCAGGCCTCTTGAATTGCTCTCAGTGTTGTGCACCCATTAATATTTTATGCAATATGCTGTTGCAAAGGGTTTTCTAACCATTTTGAGTAAGTCAGAAACAAGATGACGTTACCGGAGGGAGTGAGCAGGACTTACTCCTAAGGAATGCACATTGTATAAATTAGGCAGTTGTATTATAAATCCTAAGGACCTTGCTTTTAAAATTAATCTGGTTATTTTGAATGCTTAATCTGAAACCCTGAGAGATTATTTCATTGTGTGGGCAGTATTTTGTGAAACTCAGGCTTCAAAAGTTGTCTCTAAGGTGGGCAAACTTTAGAGCAGAGTAAGGAGATTGTTGACTGAAAGCTGTCATTCCAGAGGGGTTCATTCTCACTCTGTGGAACTCTGTGGTAAAACTCACTTTCCATAAGCTAAATAACAACCTTTTATCTTTAACGTGAGAAAAAGGTTGTGCTTACAGAGGAGATACTATGTGTAATAGACAATTTTAGAACTCTAGCGTTAGAAAACCTGAAATGTGTCTGTCTTTGCAAATGGTCATACCCCATAGTTAGCACAGTGATTTTTATATGCTACCTTTTCATTTCACATTTGATTTACACACAGGAAGTCTGCACAATTTCTGGTTTGTGTTTCTGTTATGCCAAACTAGCCAAGACAACATCAGCCATCCCCCAAAATAAAGCCTTTACAGTTTACCTTGGTTGACAGAAGTTTTGTGAGATACATTTCTTTCACTTTGAATTTTTGCTTTCCTTTGTGACCTGCTCCCTTTACATCTTTGTTTGCTTCCGAGTCTGGTAAAATCTGTCATGAAGAGATTAGAGAGATTACACAGATTCAAATACAGCTCAGTATTAAATCTGCCACTTAGCAGTGTAATAATTCAACTCACCAAATGACAGTGTTCATCTGAGTAGTCCACATCTAAACAACAAAAGCAGAGAGCAAACAGCCATTAATGAAACACACAGCTACAAGCTTGTGAGTTCTGCTGGGCTCTGGGCCGTGCAGCAGGGTGCATCCAGGATGCCAAGCAAGCAGAGTCAGTGTCATCCTTTCCTGCCTGCAGTGTAGGGGAAGCCTCTGAGAAATGCATAGGCCCTGTGCACCTCCCTAGTGCCAACTTGAAGCTCGGACCACGGAGCTATGGCATCCTATTCGCTGCTGGGGTAAGCTGGCAGCAATCTCAGCTCCTCTGAAAGGAGGACAAGATGAGATGATTGCAGTGGTTTAAGTCTCTAAGAGTGCTGAGTGCAGGTGGGCTGAGGTCAGGCTTGAACACAATGGCTGGGAACAGACAACCTCAGTTTTGCTGAGGGAGAGGCCACCCCAGTGAGACGCACATGTCTCTCCTAACTTTGATGATAAGGAAACACGTTAGGAGTGTTTCTTCACAGGGGCTACAGAAAGTTCTCCCCTCATGCACCAGCTGGGTGGGAGCAATCTGCATCACAGGGCTAGATGAGATGAACTGGCCCCCCCGTAAGCATCCTTTATCTCCTGACGTGCTGTTGCCAAGTCAAAGCTTTCAGAAAAAGCCAAGAGAATAAGGCAAATTACCAAACAGTGGGGGTTTTAATCATTCGTGTCTCTGGACAGTGCAGCACTATGTCTGCAATGCACAGTTCTGGGCACCAGGAGAGGCATGTTCCCTGGGATGGTTTCCACAAGTCAGCACTTTGTGTCACCTGGGCTCCCCTGTCCTGTTTTCTGCCTATGGGCCTGTATCTCTAAGCAATCACTTGCTGAGGACTGTAAGTCCTGCTGTCCTTTCCTCTGCCTCGTTTCCTTTTAGGACCACTGTGCCTGCTAGAGGCCCAGAGCCAGGGCTCTTCGTTTGGCTCAACCATATCAAAGCACCAATTTCTCTGGCCTCCTGTTGACCAAGATCCAATCTGTCACAGCTCAGTTCTCTGCATTCCCAGCCATTCTGCACAAAAGTTTAAATAGGTTGCAGTCCCTTTGTTACCTGATCGGGTATTTGCCTTCTTTTTGAAGACTTTTATGGTTGCTCCGTTTGAAATCTGAAAGCAAAAACAAACATATCATGCTGAAACAGAAATGTTTAGAATTCACAAAAGCCTCAGTTTCATTTCCTCTGTCCCTCAGCCCGTGGCAGTGCAGGACAGACCAGCCCACTTTGTTCTCCCCACAGTGTGCACGGCTTTCAGCAGGCAGCCAGGGCTGGGCTTTCACGCATGGGCAGTAGCTGCACTTTGTCAGCATTACCCAGCCTGGTGGGAAGGCACCTCTTCCAGTGCACCAGCCGTGAAGACCTTTCCCTTCCTTCGATTTTTCTAGTTTAGCCCATATGTGGACATTTTAGTTTTCATGCTGTTTCTCGCACCCATCTTCCTATAGATTGCTCAGGTTCCATTCTCTGCCTCCAATGCAATAGGATCTTATGGGAAGGTGAGGCAGGGAGGTGCACACAAAGATGAATTCTCTTCTGATCCTCTTTCTTTCAGCTCTGTCTGTTCTACCTGTGTCCTGTGGAGGGGCAATTTTGAGGGTTTAGCCTGGTGCTCCCAAGAACTATTTTCAAACTCAGCAAAATATTTATACACCGCAAGATCAAGATCCGTATCTTACCATCTTGTGATTTCTAGGAAAAATCTACCTCCTCCTTCCCTGAATTTATAGTGCTGCCAGGATGTTACGCATTATCTTTAAAACAAACTGGCAAGCCATGCTTTTATTGTCAAAGAGTAACTAAAAAATGGCTCCCACTGAGAACTACACCACTGCTCTGCTATCAAATGTTGAGTCTTGCCAAGTGCTAGTGTACTTGCCTCTATAATTACAAAAACAACGGCCAGTTCTAGGAAGGGATCTCTGCCAAAATAATTTAAGTGTTTTTTAAACCTTGGCAGCCAGCCTGGTGTGAGAAACCAGTTTAAACATTAAGATACTCTATCAAAAGCTGTGTCTTGTGCCAAAAATATCTGCACTTACATTTGGTCCTGGAAAGTAAACGCAATCTATTTTATAAGTTTGATTTTTTTTGCAGAGATTCCATCTATCACACAGAGTTTCAGAACTATTTTAGATAGCACAGAACACTTGAAAACCACACTACAGATAGGAATATGCTCTAAGGCTAGCTTGTGAGGTGATACAAACACCCAGACACTCCTACTCGGCCCCGAAGACAGATAAACAGGAACAGTGCTACCCAGCAGCTTACCCCCTCCCAGAGCGGTGTGGGCAACATGCTGCCTCCATTCCCTCCCCAAGAAGTAGGAGGGCAGCTCAGTGCTGAAATGTGTTGGCTTCTGTCCTGAGGGAGATGGGCAGAGCTCAGAGGGAGAACCGTGCTTCCCTCCAGGAATCAGAGGCATTGCTGCAGTGCAGCCATGACCAAGGCCTGCACTCTAGGTTTTATTTTTGGGACAAATTGTGCTTTTAGCAGCGAGTAGACTATGCTTTCCCTTCTTTAGCATTACTGCAGCAGCCATACTTGCTGTTTCTTTCAGTGTGATCCAATTAAAGAAAAAAAAAACCATTTAAAAAAAACCCTTATTTTTGCGTCTTGCTGTCTAAATCGCTTTTTGTGGTGGGCTGCTCCCATGAAAACCTCAAAACATCTTTGCTTTGTCAGGTGCATTATTGAGAGGGACAAACAAGAAGAATAGAGATCTCTTCCAATCCAGACAACATGGAATATAGCTACTTTGCAAAACAGAAGACATGGTAGTGTGGCTCCCCAGGCCTCCCGTCCTCACTGTAATCCAGTCCTTGCCAGTGAATTCCAGGGATCACACATTCAGATCCACTCTATGGGGCTTTGCCTGCTCCTGGAAGGCATGATACTCGTATCAGTTGAGAAACTGGAGACCTGTGATTGGACAGCAGATCTGAAAGTGTCTGTCTAGCTCTCTTCTTGTGTGGGGAACAGGATATCAAGATAATTAGCAACTTTCTTGTCATGGCTTGTGGTTATTCTCATGGAAGTGATAGTACAGACCTCAGAAATAAACATATTGATAACCCTCCTAGGAGCCAAAAAATTAGAGCAAAAGCAGCACACAGGCCAGAGGCATAAGAGAGTCTTAACAGTACAGTGGATTTTTTTCTCTTCACAAACACTACACAAAAATGCAAATGTACCATTCTTGCGTATTTTAAAAATCAGTATAGAAACTAAGTGTGCTTTTTCAAGATCGACTGGTGACTCTGGGACTTTCACAACACAACCCGCACGTTCCAGTGTCTTAAAAAGATCTGATGGTACTTTCCAGTTTCAAAGATCTGGTTACTTTCTAGAATTTAAGGCTGGCAAGCAAAAAGAAAAATTCAGGCTTGCCACAAAACTCGAGGCATTGTTGAAATGTAATTTGAAATTTCTCAGGCAATGTTACTCATAGAGTGCCCTCATAGAGTGTATGCAATATTCCTTTTTCTTGCTATCTAGATACTTTTACATTCCTTTTTGCATCAATATGCATACAAGAAAATAAGCTAGATGTGCTAATGCCTAATACTTGCCACTAAGCCACTGCCTAAAATGCCACTGAGCTTTTGCTTAAAACGTACATTATTTTGTCAGTGCCAGAAAATGTGAACTAAAATATCTAAGAGACATGCAGTACAATTTCCATAAGGCAGCTGCTAAGCTATAATTAGTGTAGTTACAGCTTTGCAAAAACAACTGAGCCTCCTACCTAACTTGCATCTGCAAGAAACCATTGCCTGCAGAAACCTCAGACAAAACAAGGGCTGGGACAAAGATATCCAGGGATGACAGAGACTTATTTGCCATGAGGTCTGACCCCCATGAGCCACAGCATGCCATGAGCTCCAGACGTGCAAAAAGCTGCTGGGTAAAAGCAGGGAGCACCTGCAATAGCTGCCTGTGGTAAAGAGGGCAGGTACTGCTGCATTAGACAGAAGTTCAAACACCTCATCTGATTCAAATCTACGCTGACCTTTGCTGCATAAGCTCAAACTGCAACACTACACTGTCCTAACCTGTACAAAATCTCTGCAAGTGGAGTGGAGGAGGTCACATGTTCATCTACAGACAAGATTCAAGACAGGCACAGGAAAAGCCACTGGATGGTGACTCAGGACATCTGGGTTCGCTGCTGACCCCTGTGAGGTAAGGAGAGCAACAAACGCCTACAGAAATCTGTAAAGTGACTCCAAATGAGCTTGCTTCAGATCTAAGCAGCCTTGTCTTCTGCCCAGGCTACAAAGTCCTGCTAGGAGCCCTTGTTTCTCTGTGGATGGCAATGTACTTGCTCATGCAGACAGGAACATGTTCGGTGCTGGCTCAGGTTCCTCAGCACCACACTGCACTGCATAGCACAGACCTACGGCAGCAAAACTTCTAAATAAATAAATATTTATGAACATGTTAAGAGCCAGACTTTCAAATTCAACGACACGTGAGCAAAGATCTGTAAAAGCACTCAGCATGATAACCTCTACTTCCAAAATCTATCGGTAAGCATCACATGTGAACTTCCACATCACCTGAGGCCAATCACCTGCTGCACATTTTCCTCCAACACCTCACTCTCTATTTTGACTGGTGTCACTGAAAACTCGTTAGAGAAGTAATGCTGCTTGGTATGCTTTCACTGTGTGCTACACCCAGAAGGGCTCTGCCACCAGTTGCAGTTTGTGTGTTGTTGCCATGATGGAGAGATTATTGCAGCATTGCAAACAGCTGCTTTACAAGTGCAACTGGAAGCAGAGGGGAAGACTTATGGTGCAAGTGCCAACAGCAGATGGAAGCACAAACAGAGAGAGAATAAGGGAAGGAGACTGACACACGAGGTATCAAGAAAAAAGAGAGAGAAGCCATCAATCCTTTTTATTCTGACTCGCAATGAGATTTCAGAAGTATCAATACTGCCTGTTCAGATAATCAAAATATGAGGTGGGATGAGGTAAACAGTTGCTAATGGTGCAACAAAATCTCACCAGCAGAGACTCAAAAAGACCCAAGGCAATGTTCATAGCTGGAAATCAGATTCTGTTTTAAATGAAATGCTTGACAGAAGTAACAGTTTACCTGGTATGTTTGAACCAAGCAACCCTGCAACAAGGAAACCTCTGAAAAGTAACAGAAAACATGACTCATTGGCAAGAACGTTGTGTGCCACACAATTCTTTCTTTCTGTTGATGATGCTCAGCTATGTCTTCAAGCTGTGCAGATCACATCTGAGAGCTGTGGAGAAACATCTCAACTCATTGGTCTGGCTTTTGCGCTTACCTCGTAATGACCGATGGTATTTAGCTTCCTTATCCCATCCTCCATCACCTCTGAGGAACCATCAATATCTAACAATTCTCTTTGCTGCTCCTCAGACACAAGTTCTGCAGTATGACAGCAACAGAAAACAATTACACCCCAATTGCATTCTCACTGTACAGATAATTGTAAAGAAAAACAACACCTAACTATTTTTGGACCAGTGACTCCCAACTGAGCTGTTTCCCTCTATCGTTGTGCTAGGTCACATGAAAGTGGTTTTGCACTCCCACACTTCTGATTCCTTTTCTGGGGTGAGAGCCTGGGTGGCTTCCCTTTCAGCAGGTTTTGGTGCTTCACTTTGTGTTGGTCAAGGCAGAGTTTTTGGAGGTACTTTCACTGAATCACTGTTCCACTGCACAAGTGTGCCCTGCTGCTCAGGTTACATTGGGACAGGAAGAAAGGTTCCACAAGCCACTTCTAAGAGATCACTAAAATGAGCTGTACAAGACTGACACAGTACTTGTGAAGGGTGGTCAGGCACTTGTAAAGGATATAGACATCAGATATGAAAGTAAATTATGAGCATTTGCTAACACAGAGTCTGAGAAGGTGAGGAAGTATTTGCTCTTAAGGAGCAAGTCCAGGAGGTGACAAATGCCAACAGCAGAGAATTTGTTAAGTTTCCTACTAGGGTATGTGGGAAGTGGTATGGTGGTGGCAGCTACAGACCTTGGGCTCTTGAAAACTCAGCAAGGAAAGGTGGTTTGACTCATATGCTGGAACGGCCTTATTTACATCTGTAGATATTGTAGGTGACTTTGTGAGTCACAGGCAAACTATTATATAAACCTAATCTGACTAGAAATAAGCTTTATTTGAAGGCTCTTCTGATCAAGGGCAATGTAGGCCTCTAGGAAGGAAGGAAGGGAGGTAGGAGGAATAGTAGATAGGGACTAAAATACTTGATAATCATGATATGTCATCTTATCCACTGACAAAACGTAGCAACCGGCTGTACTTAGGTGGACGGGCCAGCCACCTTACTTAACCCAGAAAAGGGATATAGGAATTATATATGTAGAATAAATAACATCTGTTTGTTAACTGCAATGCTGAACTCATTGCAGAAGTGAAGCAGTGTTCTAACCGGTAACATAAACGATCTAGAAGAATCAAAGAAAGAATCAAAAGAATCAAAGCCAAAGGTAGGCATTCCTAGCAAGAAAACTCCACAACAGACCAGTTAACTCCATGAAAATACAACAACAATCGCTTACCAAGACCAATTTCATCCAGCTGAAGACCATAGAGAAAGCCATTCTTATTAAAGAAAGCCTGAAGGCTCTTCTCTTTGGCTTGGCCAATGGTGTCGCAGTCCAGAACATTAACTTGAATAGTTTGACAGGCATCTCCACTCTCGTTTTCTGGGATTTTTTCAAAGATAACGTTCACCATCTGGGGAAAGAAACACGTTATTCTGACTTACAGGGAACACCTGGCATAGGAATCCTACAAACTCCTGACAGATTTTCAGCACCCGAGAGATTTTCAGCATATTTATTATTAAAGTTATTTCAAATAAAGATTATTTGAAGGAATTACACAAAGAAGCATTTAGAATTCTTCCTGTTCAAAAAAATCAAAGATATATATATATAGCTATATATTTCCAAAAGTGTATTTTGTCTTCTGCTTTTGTGCAAATGCATTTCAGTGAATTACCAAAAAACAACAAGAGACGAGGAAGAATTACAATGCATGTTCTGAAAAAAGCAGATCTTTTATGTAAAATTAATACCTTAACAGCAAAACTGTAAGCGACAAGAGATCTGATAAGGTTGCTGAGTAAGTAGTCACCGCAAGCATGATTGATTCTGAGTGGATAGAAAGCAGTGTTAAAATGCATATTTACACCAGCAGATTATGCTGAGTGCCTCCTATCACACAGACAGTACACCTCCCCTGGAGGTGTCAGCGTCTGTCTGCGTGCAGCCGTGTCTCTGGAGGCAGCACAGACAGGGCTGCCACAGAAGCAGCGAGAAGAGAGAGCATGGTGCAGCAGATAGAATCCAAAGTGGTACAGGTCTGCACAGAAAAGTGCATTGTGTTCTATTAGTTATTATTTCAGGTCAAACACCCATGTCTGGTTACAGCACCCCTGCCCTTTAGCTCACAGCTACTCTTGGCTGGGACACAGCTCCTCTGCTAAGCTGCACACGAACTGAGTACGGGCTGGAGGGAGGTGCCAGTGACACTGAGCGACCGTCTCCAGGGAATGTTTTTTTTTTGTCAGGTCATATTTCTGATCGGGTCAGGCCGATTAACTGCTACAAGGCAGGGAATAAGGGATGAGCACAGAATTGCTGGAGCCGAGCAATAACAGAAAAAATTTCCAGTGCCACAGCCTGCTCTGTGTGGTGAAATCACTATCCAGCTACATGGATACAGATGTTCTGCTGGAGATGCCTTGGAACAGAATTAAAACACATATTTTAGGTGTCAGCACTTGACTGCAAGTGGCATAGGAAAATAAACGTACTCAAACCATTCTGGCTGTTGAACAATTCTGGTATAATATTTATCTTCTGACTGAAATGAGAGGACTGCAGGTGTGACTCTGTGAAAGACTAATCATTAAAAGAGGAAGCAAGTAAACAATTTTTTTTCTCTGCTGTCATGTGAAGGAAAGAACTTCTGTCCAGGTTGTTTCAGGGACAACTTTTCTATCTTCTTAGAAAAATGGGTAGATATTAATAGCTGTAGAATGGTATTTTCTGCTTATTACCCAGCAAGAGCGGAAATTACAACACGGTGCTGGTGAAAAAACGTAGTCCAATGCAACATAAATTAACTTTACTGTTTCTACAGAAGCAAAGGGAGTATTAAAAACAGGGTTGCAAAACTATGAAGATCAGGATTTAAGAAAGACTAGGATGTAACTGAAGTAACAGGGAACAACTTAATCAGGACACCAAGATGTTTAATTGTGAGGAAAATGAGTCCATGGGAAGGACAGACGGAATGGCAGACAAGGATATGTGGGAACCACAGAAGGAGAAGCAGACTGGACACCATGCCTCAGGTTGGGATTTCATGCAGAAAATGAGTAAAAAATATATTGGCACAGCAATGAGGGAGTCATGCTTGGTTAGGCCCACAGACCAACTGAACAGACAGCAGTCCTGTCCTTGACTCCGACTGCCCTGAGGTCATGGTCTTGTAGGATTAAAATGTAGACAGGGACTAACTGTATTTTGTCCTTGGAAAACTCATTTTAATCAGTCTTTGCCCCTTCTACGCTCTGAACTGCTCTTTCTGAAGTAGCTCCTCGCACTTGAACTGATGTTGATTTGGCTCTATGTCCTTGGAAGCATTCCTTCCTTTAGATGATCCTTTCCTTCTAACATTATTCCTACACTGCAATATTCATGTTCCTGCTCCCGCTTCATTTTCTACTCCTTTCAGACTATCAAGAGGAACTGTCAATTTCTCTTCCTCCTTTGCTTTTCAGCACATACTCTCACACAGGCTGCACAGGAATGTGCAGCCCCTTCAGTCATTAGCACATGGGAGTCCTCCCATCCCCGCTCCACTCGCTGTAGGATGTCAGGACTGTAAAACAGAGTAGCCATCCTTCATGCAGGTGGAATGCAAGTCACATATGGACTCCTCAGGTGAAAGTATCCACAATGTGAGGATAATAGGAACGCTTTATAACTCAAAGAAGTGGTCAGATGGGAAGGAATATTTAAACACGTAGAAGTCTCTAAACCATGAGGGCCAGATGGTTTTGCTGATATGATTTCCTGCAGAAGTTAATCTTCAGTGATGAAGCAATTGATGGGGGGCTAGGAAAGCCAATTATTATTAAGTTGTCCCTCTGCAGCTGAAGTTTTCATAAATCAGATTCAACCTGTCTGACAGCACAATCCCTGGCTTTAGAAATCATTAATCAGAAGCTGACAGTCACAATCACTGCATTTAGTCACAAAGTGTAGAACCAGAAAAAGAAACAGAAGTTATTGTAAAATTATGAAAGCCCTTTTATGACCAGCTCTGGAGGTCAGAAAATACATGAGAAATCACAGGAGGATATGTGAAAGTCACAAGAAAATATCATCAAGCCTTTTTCTAAGCTCTCTCACTTGGCAAAGGAGACAAAAATACTATTAACTTAGGGAAAGATTCAGGAGAAAATTATAGGACCTGGTTCAAGCTAATAATATCTAGAGATGAGACTTCATGTGCTAGAAATTATGACAGGAAGACAAAGTCACAGTACTCTTCAGAAAAGCTTTAACATGGGTTGCAAGAATTGTTAAAGGCTACTTCAGGAGAAGGTGGCACCTGCAACTACTTGTATAGGAACTAGCTTGGAGCCTAGCTACAAGACAGGAACAAACTTTAAAAAAACATATTTTCACCCATGCAGTCACAGAAATAAAGACGTTTGAAGAGAGTGTTTGCAGATGGCTTTTCAGATTTGTAGTTTCCTTGAAAATTAATTTTACACAATGAATTATTTAGCAGAGCTATTAATAACCATAGCAGATAATAAATGAGATGTGGTTTAATAAAGCAAAGCGATAATATCATATTTTCTTAGAAATAAAGAACAATAATCTGGGCTATTCAAGGACTCTTATTCATTACCCTGTTATCTACTCAGCTATGCATCTGAACAAATCATATTTCCATTTATCACACAGCCAGAAAAAAACCAAAAAAAACCCCTTTCAACTGGTGAAAGTTAGGCAATTTAAGTAAAGAGTCAGTACCATGATGTACCACATAACAAAACTGCCTTAAAACTACTCCCGTCTCCCAGACTATGAAATACAATAAACAGGAAAAATCAGATTGATTGCATGATCCTTCTGCAGCAGCCAGAACAGTCACCTGTGACGAGGCTATAGAATAATTATATAAGAGTTAGCCAACTGACACAGAAAATGGTGCAGGACTTAAATTTAGGCTAGATGGGCACCACACAAAGGAAGGGTTGTGCTGTTGATGCTGCAGTATATGGCACTCCATCTGTCTCTAATCCAGAGGACTCTCCTGTAGCCAACATCTGCACTGCTCACTTTGTAGTGAGGGTTGCTGTGTTCTTTTCTGCTGACAAAAATCCCCATATGTCACATGCTTTTAATAGCTTCCTTATCTCTCATAGAGTGCGACTAGTAATACCACAACCATGATGTCTTCTTAGGAAATTGGCTTCCTTGTCTCTGCTTTACTCCCTTACAGCCCACCCACTTTTTCTAACACCCCTCTTTTAACACATAAAGCAGCTGAACACTTTAAACAACCTTCCACTACGTGGCTTTGCTTCACTTTTAATAAAAGGCAGTTGGCTGAATAGGTGGAATTAGATCATTTCTTCCCATCTAAAAATGCAAACGCATTTCAGCAAAGAATTCAACAGCCCAAATGCCCTTTTTAAAATAAGCAGTGACTACTCAAAAGAACGCCGCAGCACCAAGTCCACCGCAAGAAGTCTCCCCTGGTTTCCCACAGGAGATACACCACTCAGAATGTCTCCCATTCCAGGCTGGCATTTTCTATTCAAAATGAAACTCTTCAGTGAAATGCTAACACTCAGCTGTGGAGTGCACTTCTTCATCAGTCATTGAGCAAATTATCTGCCGAGGGGTGCAGCTGCTTGTCTGCCTGTGAGAAAGCAGGCTTGCTTCCTCAGCCTGAGAAAAGGCTCCATGACACATCCAAGTCTCTTTCAAGGCAGCTTTATTTCTCTGTACTCAAATATAACCACAGCACGAAAGAGCACAGCTTTTCAGCCCATACTTGACCAATGCTTTTAGAAGCATCTTTCCTTCAATTCCTCTACTTGAGTGTGTACTTCAGCAGCTCATTTCTGTTCAATACCTCACCCTTTCTAGCACAGAGGGTTAACAGTAGGGCGTTGGGTGATCCAAGGTCTGTGGCCTTTTCAAAAAAGGCATAGGGCCCTGCCAGGCAACAGCTCCAATGCAATTCAAACACAACATGTTTCTTGGTTCTCTTTTTTTTCTGGTTACAGATGGCCTGAATTTTAAAAAAGCTCTCCTGACCTGTGGAGCTCACCCTGATTTTTAGGAGCCTGTCTGTATCCTGCTTTTACTGGTTTGGAACTGAACTCCCAGTCCTGAAAGGAGAGATTCTCATGCAGAACACCTACACCCTTGTTTGTGCCCTGTTACTGATTTGAGAATTGAACTCCCTACCAGATGTATCCCTGCATCTTCAAGTGCCTACACAGCTTAAAAAAATGTGGGCACCAAGTGTCTGCAGATTTGCTTCAGCATCTCTATATCACCCTCTTTTTGGCTGTTTTTTTATGCTTTGCTCTGGATAGGCAGATTTTAATTTACTCATATTGTAGGGCTGAGGAAAGGGGAAAAACAAAATACCAACAAAATACTGCAAGACTCAGAATGTAACTGCAGTGAGCAATTGTGCAAATGCACTTGAAAACTCAGATCAGAATTTATTCCATTTAGAAAACAAAACCTGCAATCCTTCAGGCAGAAATGTTCTTCCACAGTAAGGAGAAAACACTTGGTTCCCTGTCTGTAAGCTCACAGGTCCTGCATGTCAATGCAGTGCATCTGAAGTGGTGTTAGGGAGAGAAGAAAACTGACTACTTTCTCTTTAGCCTCCTGTTAAATGCTGTTTTTGAAGGGAAAACGTGCACAGTTGGCTTGCTTCCCCAGCCCAGAAAGCGTCACCAGTCCACCTAAGTCTCTTTCACAGCACAGTTTTAGCTTCCAGAATACATCTCAGATAAACCACCAAACAAAACGGTTTCCCTGTCCAGCCAGAACTACAGTCCTTGAACTTCATCTCTCCAATTTTACTGCAGGATTGCTCTCTCCTTTTGTGATGGTTTTAAAGAGAACATTCAGAACTTCTCAGCTAGTCCAAGGAATGCGGCACCTTAATGGGGAAAGCTGACCTACATTAACCCTATAGCTGTATCTTTAGCTCCTATTCAAAAGCAGGAATACAAATTACGCAGGCGGCAAGCGAGGTTCAAGAAGGGCTGTGGGCTCTCACTTCCTCATCCATCTGCAGTGTTCCCCAGTGATATCAAGTCCTTCAGACCACTTACCTTTTCTCCTCTTCACTGCAGTCTGACCACAAGACCCTATCAGTGACTGCATGCATAAAAGTAGCTCTAGAAAAAGTATTTAAGGTTGTTCAGCAGTTTCAGAGTCAGCTATCCCCCCTAAGGGGCTCTCAATTTGAATGTGTGCTATAAATAAGAAAAGTCAATTGATTCCACAGGACCAGATGTTCCTATGCAGTCTACTAGTAACAGGCATATTGAGCTTGCTTGAAAATTGTTGCTCTGCATCACTACTGCGTTTTGTATCCTATGGATACATATAGCAATATATTTAAATTTACTCTGGATCTCAAATGCATGCCAGAAATTCAGCATGCAAACAAGGAAACCAAATATCTTGGATTATGCATTTGATTTTTAGTCACAAACTTCATTTCCAAATGCACATTCTGGTAACTTAGCTTGAAGCACCTTCAAACGCAGCCTCTAACAACAGCTTTGTAAGAAGAAGATTTGACTATTACTTTATCAGTTTGAAGCTTTCAGTAGAAAATGAAAATTCAGAAATGATTCACAGAAATGTTGCCATTTTGGTGAGTTTGCTGTGTGGCCCAGTGAGATAAGTCCAACGGACTGCTGACCAGCCAAATTTTCCAGGGTCGTGTAGCCTACTCCAGTATACAGCATCTTAGCATCTCCAAGTTCTTGTTTCAAAACAGAAGATAGGCAGACCTGGAAACTTCAGCCCTACCACAGACTCAGCTTATGGGCTCTGAACAGGACTGAATTCTCCCCGAAAGCCACCAGCACTTGCACTGTCCCTGCCATGGCCATCGCTGCCCGGCAGTTTCTGCTCCCAAGGTGTGAAGCCCACTATTCAGTAGCACTTCTCATACTCCTCATTACGGCAGGTAACTCTGACTGGAAGCCAGGAGTTAAGAAGCAAGGAAGCTACAAAAATGACTGGAAATACACATTCCAAAGTTCTCAGACCTAAAATCACTCAGAAATTCGGGAGCAGAAGAGTGCTCCGGTTATTCTGAAAACCTTTTTCAGACCTCCTACTCTAAAAGTCACAATTTTTACGTGTTCCAAAGTGCAATAATCCTGCTATCCCTTCTCATCTCAGTGTCGGAATGACAATCCGTAAGGGAACTCCAGCTTTCAAAGACACTTGGGTGTAACTGGAAAACAGGAAGCACTTCTCAGTTGCTTTGAGAAAGGCAAAAAATCCATGGTAAAGTTCAGAAGCTTAGCTATACTTCCCAGGTATCTCGTTTTTAACCAAGCAACTAAGTAAAATCCACCATGCTGTAGCCTTCCTAATTTGAGGCTGATTTGGTGCTAATAATATGGAAGCCTACAGCAAATTATTGCCTGAAGATTTGCCACAAGTAAACACAACGGAAAAATAAAACTCTTTTATTCATTGGTAAAGTGTAGTTCAGTTTAAATTCTAAGCATGTTTATATTTTTGTAGTATACTTTAAAATAAGGAGGATTTTTTAATACCCTGAGACCTCATTAAACCTACTCTTTGGTGATTAATGCATGCTGTGAAGTGAGGAGTAAGTGCTATTTGTGAAATATATATTGGTGAAACACCAGCTAGTTAAACTCTTAGCGTGTTTTGAAACTTTGTCAGCAATAATAATTTTACTATCTGGGTACTTAACCACTACCTTAGTGTCTTAAGAGCCTTATTTTAGCTTCTTATAAACAGAGAAAACATTACAGCTATCCGTGCCTGGAGGGACCACAAGCTGGCAAACATACCACTGTTCTGAATTCAGACACTTGCCACAGCAGCCAGTCTTCGTTAAGAGTGTACAGGGCTTTGCAAGTTATTGCGTCAACAGGTCCTTTGTTTATCCTCTGATTGAGGGTTGTCACCAGCAAATAGAAAGGTTCACCAATTGTCTCCTAAGACAGGAAACAAATGCAAGAAATGTTTATTTTTGTAATCATTAAATGAGCATGAATGACTAGAAAAAAAATCAAGCATAACAAACAGTGTTATTTCCTTTAAAGTAACTCATTGTCCTGGGATTAGAAAAGAAAATCCCTCCAAGCAGATTTATCTAGTTATTTGTTTAACCTCCATCTTTTGCTTTTCAGTGTGAAAGTCTCATGCAAATAGCACGGGACATCTGGAGTGAGTGGCAAGATAGCTCACAGCCCCTTGCTGTGCACAAGCACACTACAGACAAGCTGCTCCCACTCCACCTGGCAGACACTTCCTAGTTCCACCAAAGAGTGGGTGGGGGGGTGAGACATGCACATGTTCACATTCATACTTCAGCTACTTCTTCCATTTTCAGTCTTGTGAGAAAACAAGCTAACAACTAGTTTCCTTTGGAATTAGTGTCTCCCTTTTTGTCTCTGAAAAATGTCTTGGGAGCAAGCTGTTGGGACTTACCTTGGTGTATCAGCAAAAGAGGAAATTAAACTGGGGCTTTCCTCTCCTGCCTAAACCCCAGGGCTCAGGAAAGCACCTGAGAAAGGAAGCACGTATCTCTATTTCCACGTGACACCATTCCTGCAGCCTGGCTAAGGCATCTCACTAGCACAGCTCTGTAAAAATGCCTGGTGTATTGAGAACGTATCTCTGACAGTTCCCTGGCACTCTCCTCAGTTCCAGGAAAACGGTGTGAGCTGCTGAGCCTCAAACAATTCTGCTGCTGTATTAATGCAAATACTGATGAGAATGATACCAACAGTGCGATAGCATCACATTGCTAAGAGAGACAGGAAGAGTAACCAAGCACTGAAACCAAGAACAAAGTGCTATCAAGTTACGAAAATAAACAAACATTAAAATGAAACTAAATGCTTATTTTGTTTTCATTTGCAGTAATTTAGGTCTTGAAATCTGCAATACTGTTTGGAGGTTGAAAAGTTTGGAAAGAGATCTAGTTTTCCAAAGGATGGTACTCCTTAAATCTCCATTTCTTGGTAGCTGTCCAACGACCTGCATAGATGGGTACAGCTGCATTTTAACAAGCATATCAGTCTTTTAGTATGATCACAATACATCTCACTGGGCTGAAATGAAATATCTGGTATGAGAAAAGGATATGCTGGCATTACAAAATTACTCAAATCTCGGCCAAATACACGACACGATCATTGCTTGGAGATGTGCTCTTTTCCTGCATTCCACTGATGACAGCCAGCTAAGTCACCTAAACTAGAACAGTGCACACTCACAATGCTAAATGCTGGATTGAATGCTTTAAACTGATCCCTCTAACAGCTCCTGTGGAAAAAATCAATTAAAGAAATCCTCTGCATATCTTATGTAGTGAAAAGATGTATACATACCCGGAGAAATCCAGAAAGGCAGACAGACATCCAGTTTGTCAGCAATTTTTCTACCACAGATTCGGTTCGTCTGAGCAGGAGCTTAGGCTGTACATTGCTTGACTGCTCCATCAAGTCCCTTGTCAACACTTCCAAAATATGGGTCAGATAAACCAGCTTAGTTTGTAATGCAATAGTCAAGAAGGACGCAAACAAGCACCTATGGGAAAAAAAAAAAAAGAATGCTATAATTTTGGAATTTCTCTTCCCAGTCATCTTTTTAAATGAAACACACTTTAGTGCAGTTCATATCCTAAGTTCTCCCTCCTCAGGCACATAAACTGTCCACTGTTCTCTACAAAAATATAAAAAATGCAAGTCCATCTGCTCTTGTGATTATTTTTTAAACACAGAACGTGTGTCTCTAAATTTAATTTTGCAGAACAACACCTGCTTCAGTGACAGAACATTTCTAAACTGTAGAACTGTTGATCTAACTGCAGGAAGTGTTTACAGTTTTGAAATGAGCTTTCCTGCTCCTTTGCCTCTTTGTTTATATGTACAAACATTCCAATTTCTCTTTAATTACTTGTTTTAATGGCAATGTTTTTTCTTCCTCAGTGTGTGCAGATGGAGAAGGAAAAATGCTCCAGAGTACTGCAAGTTTGTTTTGCAAAAAGTAGAGAATACATTTGTGTGCTACAATCCATGTTGTTTTTTCCTGCTAATTCTTTTTCTTGAAGATGATAAGCATAATCATACTATACCTGTCTTTCACAGAGAAATTTTTCTGCTTTTCAAGGGTGTGAATGAGAGTAACAAGAAAGTTCTTGTTACAAATTAAAGCATGCAACATGTTGAAGCTTTCATCCTTGCTCGTTTGGTCTCTGCTCTGGAATAGTTAAACAAAAATAAGCAAACTGTAGTTTGGCTATGATGGATTCTTAATGCTTAGAAAAAATGGAAAGAAACATATGGGATAAGATCCTGGCCTCATTCAAATCAGTGGGAATTTTGCCTTTATTTAAGGGGTCTCAGGATTTTACCAAAAATGCATTCATGTTTGTGTACAACACAGAATATACAAATGCAGAGCATTCATTTTCTGCCTTACACACAAAGCAATGCCAATAGTTAAGTTTTCCCATCATTTCCCATGGTGAGATTCTGTTTTATTTAAGTAAGTCATAATACACATTGGATAACAGCATCTTACACTTCAAACTCTTTTTACATATAAATCCATGTAACCCTCCTCACTGAGGAAAGGGAACATAATGAAAATGCAAGCTGGTATGTTCTAGGACAACACTGAGAGAAGGGATACAATCACTCTTGAACAAAAAATAATTAAGGCATATCACACTACATCAGCTTACCTGTGGCATTTCTTCACTGAAGATGGATGCAAAGCCTCCTGACTAAAATATAAGAGGATATTTATCATTCGTAAGTACACCAAAAGTTTCTAACACATGTACGTTTAACATGCTAAGCATGTTCCTGATACTACTTGAAATAAAATAATGGAAATGCCGGCTTCTAGAGCAGATACAATATAAAAACTCTACGCAGTAACTTCTGCAAAGGTGCTGCCAAAGCTCACTGGAAAGTGAACTCTCAAAAAATGACCTGGTATCGACTTCAATGTGCTGTGTTACTCGATGCTGCTCAGCTGCACTAGCATGGCAATGCTCCCCAGCATGTGTGTCACTGTCACCTGCAAATGTGCTGGTGTGCAAGGGGTGCTGCAGGCTGCATCCTTCCTGGGTGGCAGTGACAGCCTTTGGTGTACAGGGCTGCTGCTAACCAAGTGACACTTGAGCTCATCTGCTTCCATTCATTTCAAGGCACTTTATGAATATTCACTAATGAACTCTCCAGGAGGTCCATGCTGTCAGTCTCCACAGAGGCACAGGTGCCACCACACATCCAGTCCTAGCAAAAGCTCTCGCACAGAAGGAAGCCCCCAGTTCTCAAACGCCTTGTCAATGCCTCTTGAGCAACAGATCTACACTATTTACTGTCACCTGCTTTATCTGTGATGCTGGCAGCCACTAGTTTCCTTACAGAATCACAGAATGGTCTGGGATATAAGGGACCTTAATGATCATCTAATTCTAACTCCACTGCCATGGGTAGGGTTACCTTCTACTGGACTGGTTTACTTAAATCCCTATCCAATCTAGCATTGAACATTTCCAGGGATGGGGCACCTACAACTGCTCTGCACAACCTGTTCCAGTGTCTCATCACCCTCATCATTAGAAATTTCTTCCTTATGTCCAATTTAAATTTATCCTCTTTCAGTTTAAAACCATTAACCCTTGGCTTGTCACTACAGGCCCTGGTAAAAAGTCTGTCTCCATCTTTCTTATAAGCCCCATTTTAATTGAAAGGCTGTCTTCCTTTCCGAAGGCTGAACAATCGCAGCTGGCTCAGACATTCTTCATAGAAGAGGTTTCCCAACCTTCTGAGCATTTTCATCACCCTCCTCCGGACCTACTCGAACAAGTCCATGTTCTTCTTGTGCTGGGAACCTCAGAGCTAGATGCAGTGCTCCAGGTGGGGTCTCACAGGGCAGAGAGGAAGAATCACCTCCCTCAGTCTGCTGGCCACGCTTCTTTTTGATGCAGCTCAGCGTATGACTGACTTTGGGCTATGAGCACACACTGGCATCTCACATCTAATTTTTCATCTACATACCTGATTTTTCATCCCTCCCTTTCCTCACTCCTCCTGTTCTATTCTACCCTACCAAACTCTTCTTCCTCTTCTTCCACTGGCTATTCTCATTTTTCCACAACTTCTTCAGCAACCCTAACACCAGCTACCAATAAAAGACACACACATGCACGTGCAGAGTGGAAGAACCAGAACTGCGTTAAAGGTTAAAAATTTCTGTGAACAGGGAACAAGCATTGGAGCATTAAAACAAACAATGTGTGAAACTGAGGGAAAACAGAAATAATAAGACAAATTTAACAAGCAAAGAAAAAATCAGGCTTAACATCAAGAACATTTTAAGAATAGATATAATATCCATTTAATACCTACAAGCATTAAAAGCTATTAAGCCAGATTAAATATAGAAAATTGAAGCAGTGGGAAGCAAGATTCTCAAAACAAAGATGGAGTCAGTCACTCTTGATTTTAGGTACTGGAGTCCCTTTTTAAGCAACTTGTCCCATACTAAGGGAGATGCCTCAGACAAATGGGATGAATTGCTTTCTTGAGCTGCCCATCTCTGCACTGACTACAGAAGATGCTCAGTGAACAGCTTCAATTTCCGTGTTTAAACAGCTTAGATTAGATGAGACAAAGCCTATCAATCACACTGGAAGGCACAAAGAGTGCAATATGGACATCATTCAAACACGTGTGGTTAGTGAAGGAAGTGGTGGTTTGTCACTTTGACCCTTCTGTCAACCCTTCTGACACCCAGTTGACAATATATACCCCACCAGCTTTTCTGTTCATCTGTAATATTTGTTTAGTGGAGCACTGCTTTTCTGCCACATTCATACAGCACAAGGCATGTTTGGGCACTCCTGCAATGTAAACAATAAGTACTTAGCAGAAAAAATTGGTATACAACACGTTAAGTAACTTGCCTGACACCATATGTTTGTAGAGAGCTAACAGTAGCAAGAGTACCTTTGTGGGGTAAGTATTTCAAACTGAGACAAAATCCAACTGAAATAATTTCCAGGATGTGCAGTGGCATGAGACTCACCAAGGCAAAACAGGAGCCCTTCCCATTTATACTTTACAGAATGCAGCAGAGTGGCAAACTTTATGCCTTTTTTCCTTAACTTTTTATTTGCATAAAGCACAGCATTTCCACTGAGTCAGCTTCTACAGACTATTACTGTTTTGACGAGGGAAAGTACAGGAGAAGGTATATCCTTAAGAATAAAAATGCTATTTGAATGCTAATATGCCTGGCAACAAAACAAATAGAAAGGAAAGAGATGCAGGAAGTAAAGTTTCCTTTAGACTTCCTTCAACCCCCCTAAAAATTAGGGGGTCATAATTAGAGGCATTACAGTAGTACCAGCAGGGATACTCCCAGTGTCGTTTGGTATGAGAACTGGACTCAAAGTATACAAGCACTTTGCGTATGTAATTGCTGAATATTATTCTGCCTTAGTGTCTGGCATTTGGTGGTGTACAAAAGCCAAAGGCCCTGATTCTGCACTATCATATGTATTGAACTTTATCCCAACGAGCTTTTACTAGGATCACAAACAGCGATAAAGCGAAGCAGCGTGCAGACAAGAGGGCAAGACTTGGCCGCAGCAGTGATGAGTAACACACGAAGCCTAGTAGAAAATTCACATACAGACCAGTTATGTCCTAAGCTAACCAAGTTTCTACTTACTGGTGTCAGTCATACAGGAAAATATCACCAGTTGAGATCACAGCTTCTGCCAGTTGCATAAATGCTCGAGCACTGGTTAACATCATATAATACTGAAAGCTGTGGCAAAGGCACTTACCAGCATCATAATGTGCCACACATGCAAAAAAAAACTAGAAAGAGAAGTAAAACATTGAAGAGAAGGTGTCTTTGGTCCTTTGATGCAGTGGCACAAACTGCTTCAACGAACACTGAAAATATCTGCCTCTAAACGGGAAAACACTTAAGTACTGATGTCATTTCTAAGCACTTGAGTTGCACCCCTTCGAATCAACATCTTACCATTTCTGTTAGCACCTTGGTGTAGAAAGTCAGCAGCATCTTAGAGCCATTTCTTCATCCCATAAGTCTAATTAGGAAGTGTCATGATGTTAGCTAGCATGTTAGCTAGCCTGACTGTTACTTTAATTAGCTACAGCATTGGAAATGAAAGCATGAGAACGAAAAAAGCAATGGATAAACTACAGCTTAGTTAGGATGGCCTGAAAGGCAAGCAGCTCAGTGAGGCTGAACAAAAAGAAATGGATATACACACAACCCTTGAAAATTCAAGAATGTTTCTTTACCTACAGCACAAAGATTTGGCTAAATATAGAGATATACAGCTTTAAGCGTTGTTTGGTAATTCTTGATTTAAGAAAAGTTTCTTGTGAGAACAATGGGCAATTTCTGTGTAGTATTTTCTTCAGTTATTTGATCCTGACCTTCCTAGCTTTTTTTAACATTAGTCAGGGCTGACATCTGAAAGACTTGTAAATATTTACCTCTGGAAAGAAAGTTCTAAGAGCAAAGTGTTTGTAGTCAAGGAAGGGAACCGTTCCAAAACTATCCACCACATCTAATTCATCCATCTGCAGTTCAGCAAATCCTGAAAAAGCACACCCCATCCCCACCCAGAGAGTTAGTTTAGGTGATACAAAATCGGTTTCACAATTATAACTTGGCCTCAGTAGTTATTCCTTAAAACATAGTTTTCAGGGAAGAGGGGTTGTTTTTATAGCTGAAGCTCTTATGAGCTGGAAAGCAGTAATCTGCTTTTTTGTTGAAGGAAATACTACATGCAATCCTACTAGCTCAGTGCTATCTGCTACTGTAGTGCATACAATATTAAACAGGAACTCTGATACAACACAAAAATATTCTAACAGCTACAAAATTAAAATGTTTATATAACGTGAACTTCTTGACAGTTTCAGTTCAGAAAATATGCTGTAGACCTACCCTCGCGTATTTCCTTACGAATCTCGTACTCCAGCAGTTCAAGTTGCTGACTCTGTTTACGAGTTAACTCTTTGGATTTGTATCTAGTAACTATGAATGCCGCTAAAAAGGAAGAAAAAGAGACTCTGAGTACAGAAATCACAGAAGAGAAAACTCCTATACAAGGCATATTTTATTATCAAGAAACAGAAAGATTAACATACATTTGCACAATTAGTGTTTTACTGTTGTCAGTGTGCTAGTACCCATGAGCCCCAGTTATTAAACCCAATGTTTAATAAAAATCATTCCTTTTAACAAGGTCTTGAATTGTCAATCCAACTTTATTTGAAAGCGCAGCACACCCTGCTATATAACAGCCTGCACAGTGAGACACAGACTCTAATAACCACTTCTACTAATAGCAACCTACTTAAGGTAGCACTGATTAAACAGAAAAAACAGTTATTTTGAGCAGAAAATCCACTTACAAATTGTTAACTTTTCTAAAGCTTATTTTGAGAGAATAAAGGCATGAGACATGGTTCCTTTTTAAAATGAACTTTCAAAAAAAAAAAAAAATGAACCAACCAAATGAACAAAGCTGTACACTTATTAAAATAAATGGAAATTTAGCAAATATATAACCAGGCAAAAACACTCAGAGAAAAAGAGAGCACCAAAAAGAGAAGAGGGTAACTATTTACCTCCCTCAGTTTAGTAATGACCCACAAATTCATGAATGATCCAAATGAGACCGAGCAGAAACACCACGAACACTGCCTGAGGATAAGCAGTTTGTTAGGGAACATCTGCCCGAGGGACAGGAGGGCAGCTGAGCTCTGACAGCTGGAAGGGACCAAGTTGTGACACAAGGATGTCAGTCCTGTGGCTTGCTTCATGAAGTGATAGTGAGTAATCCCAGCAGAACAGACAGAAATACTGTCTTGTAACATGCTTGTAACGTGCTGCAGCCTGACAATTCAGACTTCACCATCGGACCAGAGTTAACTTTGTCCACTCTTATTGGGAACAGGGTAAAATGACCAGACTGTTTGTGACAGTTCCAGACATGCGAGTATGTATAGTGTTTGTGTCATGATCATACCCTTCATCATACCCAAATCAAAAGCTGATAATACACTATTGTACTTACCTATAATGACACCCACCACAATAGGTAGCAAAATAAGAACATATAAATATACGTGTGATGATGTTGGTTTGACTTCATGCTCAAAATTTCCTAATTTGACCTGAAGAAAAGCAAGGACTGTGTTAATAGAGGACAGACATTATATCAGTACTTAAAATGACATTTAATGTATTTAAAAAAAAAAAAGTATTTAAGGCACATAAGGATGATGGTAGATTATTGGGAAGACAGCAGAGGTTCAGCAAAATGTATGTGAACCAACATCAACTTAACTTTCATTGTATTTGATGTTTAAGCAGGGTAACAGAGTAATGATGAAAAAATTTGGAGGTCGTTATGTACCACCAAATTTTGTCATGCTCTTGTTGCAAACTAGAGCCCTCAAATAAAAGGCAAGATCTGGCCTCCAACTGGCCAACGGGCTTACGCACTCAGAGTCGCTGCTAAACATTTTGGCATTTCAGAACAAGGCAGGCACGTGTTTGCACTCACAGTGTTACTCTGCTGAGCAGAAAAGTAAGGTAAGACTCATGGTAAGAATGAGTGAAGTAGAATTTTTCATAGACACCTGGCCTACAGCCCTCTTCCCTATTTCTTTGCAGAAGTTTCAACCTCTTTATGTAGGATGTTGTTCCTGAAGGTCCTTAAGAAAAAATGCAACATAGATGTACGACACGTACATGAACATGTTACAATACATGTACAACATCCCCCAACAGCGGGCTTGTCAAAGGCAGGACAGGCATTAATTCTTAGGGATACATGAAAGTGCTGAAGTTTGCCAAATGCCAAACTGAGGCATTCACCACTGACAATTATGGCAGAAGAAATTTCACAAAGGACGATCTGAAAGAAGACTGAGAAAGCACATAAATAAAGGGTAGCTAAGACTATAAACAGGCTAGACATAAAAATATGTTTTGACACATAAAAAGAATACCACCAAGTGCCAGGGATAGAAATGAGATTGAGATAATTGAAAAGGAGGGCTGAGCTGAAATTATTTTGAGTTACAGCAGGGAAGGCAGAAATCTGGTGATTGCAATCAGTGGCTTGTCACAGGAGGTGAGCAGCCAGGGCAGCTGCAGACTGCCAACTGGATACTCACATCACAGCTACACTGACACAAGCAAGCAAAAAAAACCCACAGGGCTGGAAGGACACAGCCTTTGTTTTTCCAGGGCTACAAAGAACAGACGACAAAGCAGATCTATTTCCTTCATCAAATGTTACTTTTTCCTCTGATGCTTCTATGTTTTCACAGTTCCTACGTGAAGTTCTTTTGGTCTGCGCCTTCCTAGGATCTCATTAGCCTTTTCCAAGGCTCAAATGCATTAGTGGCTAAATACATTACCCATCCTGTGACTAATACACCTACTTTTCTAGACTTGTCATGTCCAACTGAAGACTTCCTAAAGCAGAAATTTCTGTTACTCATCCTTGTTTATTGAAAACTGAGACAAAGCATTCACTTAATTTTCTGCTCATATTTTGATTATCTTTATTCTTCACCATAACCTTCCTATCTAGTGGCCCCATTCCTTTCCTTATCTATTATCTTGCTTATGAATCACAGACTATACAAGGTACACCTGAATTAATCCAATTCCTATTCCTAAATTAATTTAATTTTTCCGCATGACATTATAAAACCTTCTCTGGACTGGTAATGCCTCTGAGCTTTATGTCACCAGCAAGCGTTATTGGCGCATGCCTTATTTTTTTGTTCAAGGCAGTGGTGATATTAAAGATTATCTGTATGAACATCAGCAGTGCTCAGAGCCAGCTCCTCATACACAGCCTCCGGCTTTTCTAACCCCTGGCGTCCTCATAATCCCCACGTTAAGTAGTTTACCGAATGACTTCCAGGTACATGTGATCTATCACTTTTTTGTTGTTGAGGAAATCACTCATCTTAGGAAATAAAGATATCTAGCATGATCTGCTTTCATTAAAAAGAATTTGACAATTATCCCATTTTCCACTTACCTCCAGGTCTTTCATGAGTCATTCACAATATATTATAAAGTTTTACATAGAGCTAGGATTAAATCAGCAAGCCTCCATTTGCCTAGCATTTGGGGTTTTTTTCAATTTAAAATACTGAGGTTTTTTTGCTGTTCTCCAGTCATACAGTACATTCCTGACTGCAGTTTTATTTAAAATCTTTCCTACTAAGCCTACAGTGTCATGTGTCAGTTCTCCCTCACTGCTATGATGGGAATGATGCTGTTACTGCTGTCTTGAGCCCTTTGATCTATCTGAATCTTGCTTCTGTCACAAGAATGGCATTTTCTACTCTGACACCTCCATTCAGACTGATCACTCTGTCTTTGAACCCACACTCAAGATCTTCCTTCTTCTGGAAAACTAAGGCAAGAGATACATTTATTCTTGAGCCAAGATACATTTATTCTTATCTTTTACACCCATCTTATCCTTTTTTCAGTGGCCCTACTTCTTCTATGATGATCTATTCATAAGGCTTAAAAAACATCTGAAGATTCGCTACTTCTATATTTTTCTTACACTGGAAAAATGTTTTTAAGGCACTAGAAGTGCAATGTTACATGATAACTATTGCATTTGATTTGCCTTAGTGAAGTAGCGACCTTTCACTGACAGTCACTTCTATGAAGTTTGCAGGATGAGAATGTGATAGAGCAGGGCAACACTGATATTTAAATGCAACACCAAACTCAGAAAGGCTTTTCCACGCCATAACTGGCTCAGATGGCAGGATCCACAGATGGGGGATCAGTTAAAAGTGATAAAAAATCAAGAATAGCTTGTTAATCTTTACTATGAGCCATATGCCTTGAAGTCAATAGAGTTATTTCAGTTTTATACCACCACACACTGCAATAAGAGTCTGGCATAATTTTTCTCCTTGATAAATGGTAATCATAGCATTTTAAAAAAATCATATTTTCATCTTATTCATGGAGCAAATATCTTAAGCCGCAATTCAGCTTTGACATCCATGCTAATGTCCTTATACTTGGGCCTGGCTTTGTGCCACATGCTCAAAGCATTTTAGCTTTCCCAGCGCACATTGAATTTCACCCCCTTTTTCATCCAGAAATGCCTTCTGTCTCAGCGATGAACCTTGAGACAGATCCTCACCTACTTTAGCAGGGAAAAGTGACTGGGAGAACACAATCCTTTTCCTCATGGCCACACTGGAGAATTAGAGTGCTTACAGATCTAAGATGAGGGTTTCTCCTGGAGACAGTGACGCTGTTCCAATGATGTCTGTTCCGCAGATAAGAGGTGTGACAAGCTACTGGTCTCCTGGAGCTCAGCAGCAGCGAGTTCAGCTTGGACTGCAAAGCTTACCTCTGACACCAGCCCAGTAATCAGACAGAAAATGAACTCAGTTCTGTCAGTGGTACCTAAGCTACGCAGGCATGCTTAGATATGAGGAAGAAAACTGTACTACCAAGTACCATGATGGCATTAATGACACATTTTACTACACTTGTATAAACATTCAAACACTGTTGAATTGCAACAAAAGGGAATTCTACTTACAAAAACTTTCACTGTGGAAAAGTCAATCTTGTCAGTTCCTTCCCTTTTGAATTTGCACAGTATGGTGCTACGGTCTGGCTTTTTGGTAATATTTTGGACACTGAACCATATCTTTTTGGTCTGCGCACCAGTCATATATGACAGATAAACCTCTACCTCCGTTTTAGAAATATTCAAGTTATCATTTTCTTTCTAGAGGGAAAAAAATGAAGAAAATAGTTAGTCACTAAATACAGGACAAAAAAAAACCTATTCCCAAGCACTACTTTAAATTAGGAACTGTAGTTTATTATTTTTAAAACTTACATATATTTTTAATTCCAGATCAGGATCCAGTTCAGTGTGCAGCTGGTAGTTAATGAACACTGGGTCTGGGTGATAGTGTAATTTGACACATGGTATAAAGGTAGTGTCCACTTTTAACATCATATCAACAACTTTACCCTCTGTTGCGTGGCTCAGGCTTGGCGTTAAATAATGATACTCAGATGCATTTCCAGGACACTTAGAGACCTAGAAAAGCAATAGCAAAGCTCTAGCAGTCATTAAGTACTCAAAAGTGGGTACAATTACAAACAGAGGCACTCAAAACTCATTTTAATGTCTTCCTGACTTCACACAGATACCTGCTAAACCTCTTCTCTGAGATCAGGGCTGCATGCAGAGCACCTAGAAAAATTTCTGTGTTGAGCCCATGTGTACCTTTAAGTGCATTTGTCACACACTCTGCACACTGCTTGAAGGCTGATTGCTCACTGCTAAGGTAACTATTTCCTGCAATGAGGCAGGAACTGTGACAGTGAGTTTTCCTTCTTTCCCCTCAGTGCAGGTGACAAGAGAAGAGCAAGACAAGCTCTCCAGGACTCCTAGGCATTCGCTCTTTCCAACTTAACTCCTGACAGAGGGGGTTGCTACAATCATCGTAGCATTGGGTCACTGCTCACTCCACTGGGTGATGCTGCTGTGTTCTGGTCTCTGTGCTGCAATGGTCAACAAAGTGCTTGCCTCCTCACAGCCTTGCAGAAAGGGTTTCATCCCAACGTCAGCTCCAGCCTGCTGCCTCTCGCTGTGGCAGTGGCACCATTTGGGCTTTCAGCACAGAGCCAGAGGGAAGTATAGCACTCCCTCCTCCAACACACCCATATGTGGAGACTGGGGAGACTCAAAAAGGACAGATTTGGAACAAGACCATAAAAAAAACCTCAGGGAATCATGCAGGAGAGTAGCTTATGTGTACTTGTGATTCTGTACTAAGAATGCACTAAACTGTAATCCTGTAAGTGGTCATATTTATTTCAGCAGGGTGACTGACACGTCCCTGCAAGGGGTTGGAAATTACTGAGGTCTCCTCAAACCTTAGGAACAAAACCTAATGCATCAAGAGACCTCTATTTGGTATTATAAAGGAGATTCAGACTTACTGTGAGGTTTGATCTCTGGTCATCTGAAATAATCACACTGTCCACCACATTAAAATTTCTACCAGTTGTAGTAATTTTGCGACCACCACTGCAGAAAAACAAAGCAAAACAAAACAAAAACAAACATGGGGAGAAAGGGAGGTTAATATTACCTGTATTGCCACAGACATGTCCTGCATTAGGCTTTCAGTTGTGAATAAACTACTCTTGTCCATTTTGTTTTGGTAGCAGACAGCATAATAAAGTCAAACTCCAGAACAAGATGATTTGAGCTATACAGTGTACTTCCACCCTTTCCTCATAATGTAATGGTAGATACTTTTGCTACCCCAAAACCACATGACTTGATTGCATACACACGTATACTCCTCTTCAGGGACTCTCCACCTTGTTTTTTATTTATGCAGCCGAAAACTAGACCATGATTTAATATTCTGTCTTGAAGAAAGAGCATCATGGTGTTTCACTGGCCCAGCGCAGCCCTGCCTGTGCTTATTCTTGCCTTCTTCAGGACAAACCCGTCGTGCCAGGCACCTCACAGGAAACATTCTCGGCAGTGTTCAGACCATCTGTCTCAGCACACAATGGTGCTTGTGTCTGAGGGCTCTGGCTCACCATCTCTGCTGAACAGAGTTGGAAGGCTTTAAGGTATTATTAATTTCCAGCTGCCTGAGCTGCCTCTCACCTGGAGATGAGGGCATGCATCCTGGCTGCACAGCTGCTGCAGCTGCCAGCCCAACCCATTACCTCAAATCTTCACCCGACAAAATATCAGATTCAGAACGTGAAAGCAGGTAAAAACTGTGAAAGCAGAGGGACAGGTGGAAAGCTGTGCTGGAGAATATCTTAAAAATCACCCTGTAAGTGAGGGTGATTTCACCAGATCTGTGAGTCTCCCACAGAACACAGCAAAGGCTTGAAAAGGGCTCTTTCGGCTTTAGGAAATGATATTGTAAAGCAAGTCTGTGTACATCAACTGCAGTGATGATTATTTTCACTTCACTTCCAACCCACTGATACTTTATACTGTTACACAGACGAAGGCTATATTAGCATCAAGAAATCAAAGTTAATTGGAGTTAGAATTTATGTGAGCTATCCGTATTTTGGGTTTAGGTTTAGTAGGAATAGACTGCTTTTGACTTCTGTAAAGGAGACCTGAGGTGGGCAGAAGAAGTCTACAGAATCCATCTCGCAGCTAGTATGACCCTATCTGTTAAATCACTTCACAGGCTTAAATTCATCCAACACAACAGGTTATAGCAGTCTTCCAAGTTTGCTTCAGCTGCAGTCTGGCCAAGGAAGAAGGCTCATATTGGCTCAGTGGAACTACATTTGAATAAATATAGAAAAAGTATAGAAAGACAAACTTACCTGATCCAGGAGGTATTTGGTGTAATTCTAGAACATGATGGCAGCGAAACATAATGCAGGGTCATTGGTGGGGAACATTTTTTCCCATTAGCCTGGATACATATACTTTTGGCCTCTTTGCGTGTTGGTGGGAGAGCAAATGTCATTTGTGTATCATTTAGCACATTTCTAACTTTAATGCTGGAGAAGAAAGAAAACAGACAAACACTGAAACACAGACGCCACTCATCGGTGTTACTACACGAAGCCTATAACCCACAGCAAGCGATAAGGAGAAAAGAGAACTGAATCTCTGTCTGAGCTGCCAGATGGAGGTGGAAAGAGAGAGGAGGGAGTTGAAGAGACAAAGTAGGGCATCTTTTGAATGAAGTCGCTATGTGACACAATAATCATAGAAAACAGTATAGCTAATCAGCCCTGGAATGAAGCTGCGTAGTGCAATGTGTGATTTTGCTGTTTACTGTGTACTTCTCCGTGCTACCAGCATGGTCCATGAGCTAGTCAAGAAGGAGAATCTTCATTTTCCTTTTCTTTCTTCTTTTTCTTTCTCTCTTTCCTCCCGTTTTTTCACTCCCTCCTCTTTCTCTCTACTTCCTATCTTACCCTCCTTCTCTCCTTTCTTTTTTCTGTGGTCCCCTGAAAATTCATGGTTGAAGCAAAAATTGAACACTACTTTTTCAAGTGCTAGCTGTGTAAAAAAGGCTTTGTAACCACAGGCAGCCATTGCAGCTGCACCTGAAAACAACTGATTCAGAATAAGACTGCCTAATTATCTAGGGGCTTACACTGTGTGATGATCAACAGAGAAAAATAGGAGTAGTTGCATGAGAGATTTCCTTCCCCGGCATGGTGTTTGTGCTTTACAAGCAGAATCTTAGAATATATGAGGAATATTTTGAAGCAGAGGAGATTCAAACAAAAGCCGAGGCTTGCCTCTGACCTAACTTCTTGGTGCCTGCTAGAAGGCACAGAGAACCACGGATACAAAACTGTCCTGCTGCTGCTGAGAGAACTGACCACCCATCCATCCCTTGTGTTGTACTCAAACACCAAATTCATTTCCATCCTTTGGTAATTTAAAGCAGAAGCATAACTAAAGGACGGCAGAGCATCCCCTGCTCTGCTGAGGAGAGGTACATGTCAACTCTTCACACAACCGTACTGCTAGAGCAAAATGGATATAATTTTCACCATGCAACGTAAATAGCATTATTTTTCAGCTTAACTCACACATCTGGTTTACAGCCAGTGATTCCAGTCAGTATCAGTTTTATTCCTGATGCACGTGTAAAGTTTTCTCCTTTGACTGTTATTTCACTTTTGCCTAATGTAGAAATCCACAAAGGTTCAATGGATTGAATGCTGATATGCTATTAGGAAACAAAGCAAAACAAGATCTGGTTATGAAAAGGCTGGGCAGATAAGCAAGAGCTGTAAAAATAACCACCACTCAGGAATGCAGATTTTATGGCACTGGGATACATTTTTATTAATAATTTCAAATTCTGTTAAACTAAATCCTGGCAAGTACTGTCAATCACAACTTCATTACAAGCCAATTATTTTTATCCACGTATTTTATATTTCAATTTATCTCACAACGAAGTTGCCCAAAGGAATCACACTCTGACACACTGCAAGATAGGTATCACAAAAACCCAGCTTGAAATGATACATTTCATGTGACCCCTGAAGAACTAAAAAACAAGGCAAGACAAAACCTATGGTGCTGTCACTATGAGAGATCAGATGAACAAATGAAGGCATCTTTTGTGACCTGAAAAGGGGAAGCAGGGTCAAATCCTCGAATGAAAATTTGAGAAAGTGCCCCAGAATCAGCTTTACTAGAAAGTCTTTTCAAAGTCATACATAGAACTGAAGGTACAAAACAACTGCAGGGGAGTTTTTTGGTATCTCGTTTTTACGCTAAGAAGTTCTCCAGCATTTAAAAATAACCCTAGTTTGCTCAGATGCTGTTACAGTCTTGCAGAAAAACTGTGCTTTTCTTTGTCTATAGTTACTTATTCTAACTTACTAACACTACTGAGCAAGAAGAGATTTTTTTTCCCTACTGTATTCACTTGATACTTTTGACAGCATCTCATGTTTAATCAGTTTTGCTGCTTCCCCAGTTTTATAATCACACAGACTGTTTCCTCTCTGACTATCTTTCAGACAACAAACTGAAACATTCAAAAAAACAGGAAAATACGCATGTGAAACCACAAACTGTTTGGGACCTTCTCAGGCAAACGATTTTTAGCTTAACTTTAGACTGCCTGTACTATTAGTTCAAATTGAGTTTTTAGAGCATTGTGATTATCCTGATTTTTGCTGTGCACCTGTCGACACATCTACTGGGCAGTTCAGTCTTCCTGACCCTGTTAAGGGTGCTGGTGCAAAGCCTCTTGGAAAGTCCATCCCACACGTTTTTCTCACCATTAATCTTTTGATGTACCCAAACCAGCACTAAGACTTCGGGCTGGTAGCCTGAGGGGACCATCAGGGTCACAGCTCTGCAAACACACCCTTTGACCATTTCAAAAACATCCCAGCACATTGTTCCCACATGCTACCACGGTTCACTGAATGCCAGAGCACTTCAGAGCAAATGAGGGATCTGTCACCACTGATTGAAAGCTGCAACTCATGCCTTAGGAAAAGGCCAGATAGTGCAAAGGCTGGGGCCAGAAGGCCTGCAAAAGGGCCTCCAAGATGACCTCTCCTATGGATAATAGGGAAAGGCAAAGGAAATCCCTCACAAACAGCCTGAGGTGGAAAATTCGCTCCCATGATGATCTGGAAATCAGTTTAATCCTTGGGACAGGACAGCTGAAGCAGAAATCTAAGAGATTAAAGCCAGCAAACTACTAGTGCTTTTCTTCACCTGCATCCTGTCCTTCTGCTTGTGTCTAGCCTCCAGTGCACCAAGGACAGTCAACATCCTCACACAAATCTAGAAGCCAAATACCACAGAAAGGAGGAAAACATTGCTTTGGGTTCTCACTGGTAACCACCAAGCAGCCCTGAAGCACCAGAATACCACGGTATCACACAAACACATGGAGAGCCCCCAGACTGCATCAGGGCTGTGAACATCGGTGAGGGAAATGCCAGGCATGCCTTGCTCAGGGGTGCAGCGGGACACTGCGGTGCTTCAGGGCTCCCAGTGGTCTCTTTGCCAGGCACCACACACCACAGAGTGCTTTAGATTAGCTTACCTTGCTTCTTTTCTTACACCATGAAGAAATCATGGAAAGAATTGTTCACTCAGAAGGTTTCAGCCCCCTCTGAAATCACGCCTTCCCTGAGGCTACACATCACAGACTCCCTCGCAGCATCCTGCCTTGGCCTCATGGAGTCAGTGCAGCCACAGCACTGAGGTAAGATGGCCTCAGCTACTCAGGAGTCCGATTCCCCTCCAGCTTGACCACCATAATCTGCAACACTTGCCTCAGCAGCAAAAGAAACCATGAATTTCCTCCCTGAAAGCAGGAAGGACCTAATGTCCTCACTGGGGTCTGCAGCGCTCATTTCCCCAATGCCAGAGAGCCACTCACCTTCCAGTTGCTAGGTGGCAGGGGGAGCAATGCCCAGTGGCAAGAGGAGCCACAGCAGAGAGGCAGAAGGATATTTATAAAAATCACTAGTTGTGAGGCATGTGATGAAAGTGTAAACATGCAGAGAGACATACAGAAAGCGTGCACCAGGTCCTCAGGTAATGTAAATTAGCACAGCCCTGTCAGCTTCAATAGAGTTCCGTATTTCTGAGTTGCAGCCTCCTCTCCCTCCCCTGGACAGCCTAACGCTTCCCTGGGGCTGTGTGAACCGTGGCAGCCACATCCTCAGAAGTGTGGCTAGCATGGCTACAGGTCTCAGAGAGATATCTGGCAGCAGCCCAGGTTAAGCAGTGTCTGCCACCCTGGGGAGTTCCTCCCTGGCATAGCCTCTCCTGCATAGCTAACACAGGGCCCCGAAGAACTGGATCAGGGAACCGGCCCAGATGAAAAATAACCTGCTGAAAGATAACGGTTGTTTCCAGCCAAATCAGTTCCCCAGCCAAGCATACTCAATCCAACCACTCCAACTGCTGCTCTGGCACAGGGAGGGGGAAGGTGGATGCATAGAAACCAGCAGCTGGAGTCAGGAGGAGGGCTGGGGCTGGCACTGAAAAAAAGTGTATTAATCGAAATGCTCAGCTGGGGTTGTGGGAAAACACAAATCCTCTTTCTCCACTCTCCAGTATGTTCTTCATACAGCACAAGCAGTCAAAGGAGAGCAGGATTTCAAATGCAATTTCAAGCTCTCTGAATGGATCAATCACTTCTAAATAAACATCTGCCTTTGCACTGCCTCTGGTGCTTTCACTGCCTTGTCCATCACTGTCTTTCCAAGATAAGGCATGTGGAAGAAAGCCATCTCCCAGGCAATTCCAACTATTTACCAATGTCAAATTAATGCACTTGGAAGCAGAGCAAAGAAGAATTTCCTCTGTTCTTTCATCAGACATAATGCTTTAAATACAGATCAAATCCAGAATATTAATGCTCAGAAGCACAAGTATTACAATCCCACACGTCTCTGTGAAAAACAAGATGTATTTTGTGATTTTGTTTAAGAAACATCAGCTGAGCAGCTGAATTTAAGAGGTAATCCCTGTCTTCAGAGGTAAAAGTTTGGGTAGTTCTAATGAAATACTCAGAGATAAGAACACAGTCACTATTTATAACAACCATGCAGCACTCACAGAAAAGCAGAAACCAAAAAGTGTAGGCAGCAAATCTCTATGTACTTACTCATCAGTCAAATTTCTCTCCACTACTCATTTCTTTCCTAACACCTGCATGTCATAAGCAACCACTGATAAAAAGATCACTAAGTTTTATGAGAAAATAAAAACATTTTGGTTCCATAAAGAATGAAGGGATAACCTCATGGTTAAAGGGCTGACCTACGAAGCAGAAGGTTAAAGGGCTGGCCTATGAGATAAACAATGTAGATTGTATGCACACATGCAGTCTACATGAATTCTGTAGAGAATTCAGTAACCAGATTCAGGAGGTACTTTGGCAGCACTAGCAACACTTCTTCCTTCCCAGTGATCCAGCTTGTGTGGATCCATCTCCAGTTTTGTCTACAGCCTGGAAACAAGGAAAATTTTTCTGGAAGTGTGAACTAGAGATTTACTAACACCCCTAGATTTCAGTTCCTGGACTCATCCTCTAGCCACTTCTCTGTTATGCAGAAACTGGGTGGCACATCTTCCCCTTCCTTCTGCTCCCCTGGCAGCTATGTTTCAGGAGAAGCTGTAATCTGGCTGCATAAAATGAGGAAGAGGTTTGAGACTCTGAAGCCTAGTTTCCCAGAGTTGTCTGTGACAGCAGAACTCAAACATGCTTTTAAGTCTAGGTAAGATATTAAGCCTGAAATGTTCTCCTTTTTTTCGTTGTTGTTGTTGGTCAGCTTATGTGTTCCAGCCCTCAGCATCCTGGCTCCTGTGGAGTGACTAAATACAGCATACAGGGACTTTGGCATTTAAAGAAATGTTGTAAATACTGCATCTAGAGGAAGGCACATGACAATTGCAGTGTTCACTGCCTCAATGCCTGCGTCTGAAACACAAGTCTTTGCTGGTAGCTTTTAACACTAACAGAGTGCTAAGAAAAAATATTATCAATCCAAATTCTGCATTACCTTCCTTTGTAAATGACTGCCTCCTCATCCATATCTCTAGTCTTTCTGCAAAGTCCTCCCATTTTAAACAAATTTCTCCCCCAACCCAGAGAGCCTTAATAATGCTGATCTTAAAATGCTAACTAACCTCTGTTTTCTGTGCAGTGGTGATCCCCTTGGAAGCAACTGCATTGCAATCATCCTGGAAAAAAATAAGCATTTGTCCATGTCAGGATAAAAAAGAGACAGATTGCTGCTCAGATGTAAAAAATACAAGGAAAAGGCATCACAGGGGATTCCAGTTTTCCCCAACAAACTTCACCTGGCAGGTGGTGGCAGGAGAGACACGTATCCATTCACAGCTGGCACACTCACCCTTGTGTATACACCGGGAGCAGCTGGTAACACAGAAACAGAGTTTTCGTAAGACACACGAACTCAATCTAGATTCAGTCATGGATGTCAAATTTCAAGTGACAGAAAAAAAGCATAAACCCAAGGGAACAACCAAGCAAACATGTAATGAAATGGGTAAAAGTCCGTTTACCCTCCAAGCCTAGTGTTCCGTTGTACTTATTCTGAGAAGAAATTTATTATGAAATACAACCTGTATTGAGATGCTGAGAGTCATTAATTTTAAAAAAAGCAGGAAGAGGAAACACTTTGGGTTACATTTTACTGTGATTTACTCCAGTACATGAGTGGCCAGATAGTACTTTTTAACCATAAAAGGGCATAAAATCATCACTGATCTTTTTCCAGCTTGTCCAAACCTCTGTTCCATGTGTGTAGTCCTAGCAAGTACTGCCAGTTTGCTGTTGCCTTTGTCTACCAAAAAATATGCCTGTTGGAAGACTAGTTTTTCCCTATCTTGCTTTGCAGTGCCTCTATCAATATGGAAGAGAGCCAAGAGCAGCACAGTCCCTCTCCAAACATGCTGAGAAATGCTCTGATTTAGAGGAAGACAGCTCCTTCCCCATGCTCCTCCAGGGACAGGGAAGCGATGTGCCACTTCCCAAAAAGCAAGAGTTTTATTTCATCCCAGGTGCTTATGGATTACCCTTTTTGCATAGGGGAGGAACATTCTGAATGGGAACACTGTAGTTACCTACAGCACATATTAGCCAGATCTTTCTAAATATTAACAACCACCTATCATAAAGTGTTAGGCCGCGTACTGGGCATGAATGCTTCCTCTGCCAGCTCTCAACAAAGAGTCTGAAAAATAATGTGTACAGAAGAATAGGTATTCATTATTCCTATTAGCAGATTAGATGTTACTTTCTGGTTTAATTATATTCATGTTACCTGTGGACCATATTTAAATTGTATCTGGGTCTAATTTAAAACAGCTTCACAAAGTGATTTTAAAGGATCTCTTGACTCCTCTAATCTAGGCCTTATAGTGAGTACCAGGGGCCCACCTTTTACCCAAGGACAAAAAGAATTTTAATGTCATTGTGACATCCTTTATTATCTCTTCAGGCACTTGTCATAAATTCAGTCATTGTAATGACTCTCCTACAGTTAGTTTCCAGGGTCCCATTAAATAAGAGAGTCATCAGAAGAAGTAGCTTTTTAAGAGGGAAAGAAAAAGAGAAGGAGGAGGAAGAGGGCCAAGAAAACGGATCTGACTATCTTTAGTGAAATGTAGTTCCTTGATAAATACAAAAAAAAAAAAAAGACGAATGACTTTAGTCACTTTCCCACACACACACATCAACCCCACAATGAACTTTAACAAGAACCAGGCTCTTACTTTTTCAGCTGAAATGTTTGTGTGATATTCCAAGAGCTTGAGGACAGTGATGCTTCGAGAACTAGACAATCTGGAAAAACGTACATGTTAGGTACATGCTGGATATTACAAGAAATAACTATTTAAAAATAATTTGACTTGAAAACTCAAACTAGCTGTTCTGTACTTCGTATGCACCTTCTCTCATACAGGCACTCACACTTTTGACTGATAAAAATAACCAGATTTTGTCCTTCCACAGCACTCTTCAGCTAAGTTATGCCAAGGCTTTATACACGCATATTAATCAAGCCTGATGCCACCACCGCATGACAAATAAAAGTAATGTTATTGTCAGGATACAGATAAGGAAATGCTACCATGAAGCAGGGATATAAAATCATCTCTCAAAAAGCACATAGTGATATATACTGCAGTATAGCCAGACCCCAAATTCAAGTCTTCTAACACAACAGACTGTTCTAATGCAGGAGACCCCACCATACCATACTTCTCTCTCTTTCTGTCTCACAGACTTGGTTTCAGAGTCTCCTTTTGTAATCTATGCAGTAGCAATTTTCATCCTATTTAAATCTTTTATGATTGCATGAGTCAATTTGCCATTATTTCAGCTAGCAATTACTATACCAACAATTCACTGGCAGCTGTGGTATGAAAGAGTATCTTCCCTTATGAGCAGAATACCACAGCGAACAGTAGAATTAGATATATACCACTTAAGCCATGGTCTCTTTCATCTGTGTGCCTGCAGATGTGTAGTCTGTGAAATGAATGGCTGCCTGAGATCAAATGAAACCCATGTTTGCAGACTTTTCTGACTTCTCTATGCTGGAAAGTAGCTTGCTTTTTAATCCAGGAAAGTTACACAGATTTTAAGTGTATCTATCTTGCAAAGGTAAAGAAACCTTCGCCTTCATCACAGGCTGGCTTGCTCAGATGAAAGCTAGCTGTGGCTACATCTACATTGTTAATGTAGGTATCTCCTACCTCCACCTGGCAGCATGGCACTTGGGTGCTCACTGCAAAGGTCATCTGAACTGCTTGTTAGAAACAGCCCTTGGGACCATTCATATGATCAAACACCTTACTAAACGGATAGCCAAGAGTCTGACTTCATGGTATTTTAATGCTTAAAGACGTGTGTGGGCACAGACAGATATTCTGAAATCCTTCGTCAAGCACCTATTTGCATCTCCAGAAATCTAGTTATCAGCAGAAATCTGACATGTTGACACACAATTGCCTAAATCACTTGCCTACATCAACATATGAGAAAGGTCTCAAGCCATGAGCTACAGAAAAAGTAAAATACTCCTAGTATTTTACTAGGAGTAGTAAGTAAAAGTAAGGAATTTATCTCCTCCTGGCAGAGCTTGTCTTTTCTTTTAAATTTGTATAAATACTTTAAAAACAACACTGTCAAATACACTTTCCTGATTCTGTCTGTGTTGGAATTAATGGAATCTATTATTTTCTGTATGGTCTGGGCTGACTTTTTAAAATGCATTAGACTGCACTGAGTAGCAGGTATTTTCAAAATGTTTTTTCCAGGAAATGATACCTAAAGGAGTTTTGCAAGTGCATCCTCTTGTGAAGCTGCGGTCACTTTACAGGAGATACCACAAATAGTCACATTTGAATTATCCACTAAGACATCTCAGCTCATAGGAGCATGTGAGTGGCAGTAATACTGGCAGGCACAAATTAACCTCACAGCCTTGTGGTTAACACTGTCAAAGGGCTCATTTTTGGCACAAAGCACAGGCAAGGTGAGCTGGCTTCCATAACACTGTTCTCTGAAAACCTGCTAATGGAGTTAAGAGAAAGCTTTAGTCTGTGACGACAGAGAACCAAACTATATACTCCGTAATTACAAGAAAACATGGCTTTTGGAACTGGGTCAATAAAGGACATTTCCCTCTTAAAAACCCACTAATAGTGTTTACTAAAGCCAGCTTAATAAATCAAAATACTCGTGGATATCACTCCAGCTGTCACCTTCTAGTGACAGTCTTTCCTTCCCAGTTCCCAGTGCTGGACAGGAACTTGACACAACACTTCTATGATGCTGGAGGAGTTCTTCCCATACAGCCTCCTGAGATCCAAATATTCCAAGGAAACTTCTTCAAGGGCAAGAGTCCCCGAGAGAGAGAGAGCTCTTCGTAGCGCTGAGCTCTTCAGAACAACAGGTCCTTGAAAATACTTGGTAACATTTCACTCCTCTTCCTACACCAAGGTTTTATAAAAGAATCAGATTCATGCACAGTATTCCATGTCCTTTGGGCTATATTATTGAGGAAGAGATGGAGGCAAGGCATTTATCCAAATTTTCTGCTTCCTCTTCAAGTCACTTAAGAACATGTGGTAATCCTTGTGTTTGCTATCTGTTCCTTAGTTTAGATTAAAACACTTTTGCATTCTAACATAAGCAACTTTAAGAAGTTAAAAGGCCAATCTTTATTAAAAAAGCTTCGTGCTTCTATGTAGACTTTCAAAGAAATGCAAGGGGGACATTGCCCTACTATTAGACAAATAAGACTCCACTGTGAAGGATTATGGTCTGATCCCTGAGACCAAAGCCCAAAGAACAGCTCAAAAGTCTGGACATTCAGTAATTTACCACCTCATTCTAAAACTTGTAGCCACCCATTAGATACACAAACGAGATCACAAGCATCACGCATCCAATACAAACTGCTCAGATATCTAACTCTGAGAACAACTGGTGAACAAAGTAGTGTAAGAATTATTGCAAAATGATTCAACCAATAATGAAGGATGAATGTAATCAAGTCAAAAGGACGTATCCAAACCAAAGTGACCCTGAACCATGTATTTTTCTGTTAATCCTCTACACTGCACAATCACTTTCTCACAGTGTCTAAGTTAGGCTGAAACAGTTAATTAAATGTTAAGATTATTTATTGTACAGACACTCATAATTAGATTCTCCTCTTATTTATGCTATACAGTTTCTTGCAAAAACAAATTCTGTTTGCAGATTAGAGAAGAGTTAAGATGGGTTAATTTGTCAAGGCAGAGCGCTAGACCAACACTGCTTCCATTGCTCCAGCCAGCTTGATTGTCACTGCATTTATCTTAAGTTTCTTTAGACAGTTACTAATGGCACCATGTAAATAAATATTCCAATGCTAAAGCACTGCACTGCCACAGGGTCAACTGAAGAAGCTGCTTCCAGCTACAGAGAAACGTGTGTTATTACTTTTACAAAGGGTTCCATATTAACAAAACTTTAATCACCAAGAACAGTGTGAGTACACTCGTATCACTCGACAAAATATGAATTATTTTTCTTCAGTGACATTTAATAAAAAGCATTACGTACTTTCACACTCATTAGGCCTGTATTTATGCAGTACTCCCCAGTATTAAAGGGCAGTGAATAAGCATTAAATACATGTGATAATAAAACATACCGTTACCAGTTATCATCGGAGTGGTTAGATTGCAGAAACAGGATGAGTTTTTCAGCACTACATTTTCATAAAATGTTTCAACAGCTGTTACAATTTTTATCATACAGAAAGTAAGGATTTTGCTTGGATTTGCAGTCACAACAACCTATAAAACAATAAAAACAAGAATACAACGGGGGTTTTGTTATACTTGCTAAGTCATCACCTTGTCTTTACAGAAAACAACAAACTATGAAATGCACAAAACGAAAATTTTTGTGGTGGAAGCAGACAATTCACTAGGTAAACTCTCAAAGGAGAGTCACTCTCCCAACTGAAGAAACAATACATAAAGAGTTCTGAAAGTAACAGCATTGTTTACTTCCAGAAATTAAATGGATCTGTATGGTGTGTTAGCAAGCAATCTTAAATAATTTTGGATTTTAAAACTAGAATTTTGCTGTAAGTGTTATATGCTGTTATATTCCTTTAAAAATACTTAAGTAAGAAAGCACAAATCTTCACAGAGAGAGATCGTTTGCATCCATAAGCAAAGAGCATTTAATTATGAAACAGAACTTATATTGTAATGAATTATCCTTTGTTTCTGGCTAAGAGTGCTTTACAAATATGATCACATTAGTGTATTCAGTCAGGAAATCAGAAACAATAGCGTGCAGATTAAGTGGCCAGTCACAATAGTTGATAATCAAATATTCAAGGCTGTGTGTGCTGTGAACAGATACTGAGTAAAGACCAATATCAAGCACTTAAAAATCTGTGTTAGCATATGTGTCCCAGTGAATGTTTTCTAACTTGTTACAAAGCTCAGAACTTCCATACTGCACTTGATATATAGTTACTGGAAATATTAAAATAGCTGATACAGTGATACAATGGAAACATCGCCTTTGTCAGCATAGTGAATATCTGAATTTTTGACTTAACATCAAGAAGTATAGCTTCAGGATACGTTTTATAGGAGAGGAAGAGAACGTCTACCTAATTCACACATTCAGCTTACTGACATTTCCAAGATATTTGCCAATTGCTGAGGTAAGAGGAACCAACACATGGAACATGGTGACAAAAGAAGACAAGCTTCAATAAGCCACAAAACTACGTATTTTAAGTCACAATAAACAAACACACATAAAACCGGGTGTACATACCTGATATTTGGCAGGGAAACTTAGCAGGATTTTCAGATCTTTATCAGGTGCATGTGAAATGTTATACCAACCATTTATGCTGTTTGAATGTGTACAATTTTCTTTTAATGTGCACCTAAAAGTATACATAAAATTATACTAGCCTCCTTATCGTGCCTTTGACTTCAGACACTGTACTTCAACTTATTTAAAGTTATTGATTTTTTACAGGAACAGTATTGATTTTTTTTACAGGAATATGGTTATAACTGCAAAAAGCTTCAGGAAAACAATCAGTAAAATCTTCTGCTTATCAAAATTAATTACAATGCATTGATATATGCTCGAGGGTCTTGATTAAGTCAATGGGACTCAAGCAAGCACGAGATGCTTGGCCAGTAACAGTGGAACTGGTAGCCTGGGATGGAATTCATCATCCTCAACTTGACTGCTTCATTGTACAGCTCTAGATCTGATCCCCCCGCTGCCCCCCAGCCCCCCTGTACACTCTTTGGGGAGAAACACGTTCTCTAGGGTACAATTCACCTACCCTGTTTTAGACATTCATACAAAAATGAAATGAACCACACTACAGAAACTGCTTGTTCTCTCCAGAGGGTATAAGAAGAGATGGGAGAAGCTCAAAGGTAGAGCTATACTACGAATGTGCATAGTTGCTGAGATGCATCCTCTTCCCTAATCTCCTTTGTCACCCACTGATATGAACGGTAATCTTTCCCTTTTTTGTCTGTGCACTTGGTTAAAAACACCAGATTTGAAAAGGTTCAAAATAGATTTCTCTGTCTTCATGCATAAAACCCATTTCAGAATTAGGACAGCTCAAAGTAAATACAAATGTTAGAGATGCTAAATTGTAGGAAACAAACTGTGCAACAAAAAATTAAGGAAGAATGAGGAAACACTGGGATACATAAGTACTACAAAGATTACACATATTAAAAACGTTATAAGAAAAAGACAACATAGGCATACAAATTAGATGGACAATCAATGAGTTTGAAAGGTGAATCCTTAAAATGCTGTCTGCTGTCAACAGTTAATGAACAATTCATAGATTAACTCCAAGTAACTTCATATAGTTAGCAATTAAAGACAAGTAAGTGCTAACTGAATATATCTTAATATTTTAATACTAAGATTGAATATTTATAAATAAATGTAACATTTAATAGTTTTAATTCTACTTTTCTACCAAATATAGAAGCGTGTATAGTTTCAACCCTATGAACAATGACACCTGCCTTAATGAACCATTCCTTTGCTGAAAACTGGAAATGAGTTTGCAGTTGCAAAGTATGGGCCTTTTTCATGAAGAGCTCACTGTAAAAACTTATTTCACAAACAGCGCGTTTTCTCTCCAGAATGAATAACATGTCCAACAAAAATATCCACCACATTCTAAAATGCCCAAAATAACCCCACAAACCCTAGAAACCATAAAGTCAACTTCTCTGCAGATCAAGATGTTGGCAATTGGAATGCAGTTAAGCACAGGGTCACTTCCTTTGTGGTCTAACTCAGGAAACTGAGTTCCTGCTGCTCAAGAACCTGGTGGGGCTTTGCATCTGAATACATTCAGATCGTAATGATACTGCAATAAACTGGGACTATATATGCCTGATGTATTTGAAACTGCCTGAGCTAGGGCAAATTTTAGTCTCGTTTATATCTCTCTTCACCCTACTGAGATCACAAAGGTTCATTAGCACCATAGTTTTAGAGCCACAGAATGTGCACTGGCAACGAAGAAAGACAGAAGAAAGACATTCTACAGTTTCTGACAGGGCGAGGATTATAACGGTAAAGACGCAAGGCAACACACTTGCAGTACTTGGCACTAAATAAGTGTGTGCATTTCAGTGATGCTAATATTGAAAAAATAAAAAAGAAAACTGTTTATCAAGCTGAGTGTTTACAACTGTCCCAGGGAGAAGTTACTTCCTTTCTTAAACCGCCTGAGGAATGGAAGCAGTGAACTTTTTTCCCTCATTTGCAACGAAAAATCTGAGAGTTTCATAGCAAAACCAGTAATGCCACCCAGGACCTAGGGTCGTGCTTGTCTTTATGTGATGGAAAAATACATCTTTCGTTGCTCTAAAAGCTGACTTTTAACACTCAAACAGTGTGCTGTGGAGAACAGTCATTTTCATAGGAAGTAGTCACATCTGATGCCCCTCAGCATAAATTCTCAAAATCGCCCTGCAGAGGCCAAGAGTAAAACGATTCCACTCCCCCAAAGATGAAATTATTCTGCAATACCTCTATTTTTAGAAAACTGATATTGATTGCAAGTACTTTGAATGAATATAACAGATAAATATTATTTGTGAACAAAATGATTCTGAAAATTAACGTACAGACTCAGACAACTAAGTCTCGCTTTCTTGGAAAGGTGAACTGGACCTTATACAAATATGAAGGTGTAAGGTATGAAACCCTTGGATCAGATTTCAGACATGCATAGATATGTGTCCAGAGAAAAGCAGAGTCAAGATTTTTTTTTAATATTCCACAGCAAACTGGTTCTTTATACTACTAAAGATTTCTCTACACAATTGGAACCGAGTTCCTCTTATTTCACTATGATAACACAATACTTATGCATACTGGTTCATTTGTATTTACTTAAGCCTCTGCTTCACTAATCTTTGTTAACTACAGATCCTAATACACTTGCCTTCTCTATCCTGCTAAAGCATTCTGATTTACTCATGGAATGAGAACATGCTTTCAGAGAAAGTTTTGGCTTCCTTCTTTCTCCAACATACCAATCCCTGAATGAAGGCCACAGCTGTCCCACACACTTACATTCAAAACTAAGTCTGGTCATGTCAGATAACACTGTGTTGTTTCCATATGGAAAATGCATGTAAAACATTAATACTTTGTATTGGAACTGTAAAACAGCATAATTCAGGTAAATCTGATTCATTTACAGAAAATCTATAAACATTAGGAGAAATCACACAATGCTATGACTAACTGGTTTGAATGATTGCAAGTGAAAAGGAGCATTAATATATTTGTCCCTATGGAAGAAAGAGTAGAAATAGGAACAGTAGAAACATTTTGTTTCATTTTGTTTTCACTTGCAATGAGATGCACATCATTAAAGGACTAGATTTTAATTCACACTGTCCTTAAAATGAAGCACTAGCATTGCTAGTAAATTTTAGGTAGAACTGGAGTGTGTATTTTACAGAAAATTGATTTCCCTGTAAAAGTAGAAAACATATCACTGATCCCAAAATTATTATGGAATATATTGCTTCAGTGGACACATAGAGACTTTGACTAAAATACTGGCTAAAAATCTCTTCCTCTTTTCCTAAAGTTTCACTCAGAGGTCTCTCTTCACAAAACCAAATATTTAATGACATTAAGTATTTAACAGTAAAAAATTATGTGGGTGTTGAACAGGACTGGTATTATAGTAATTCATTTTTTCTCCAAAAGGGTAAATTATTTCTGTTTCAATCAGACGGAAACTTTTGGTGATTCCCCTCACAAGCAGGGGATTTACTGAGTAATAAGAGTTATTTGCTATCTCTTTATAAGGTAACTAAAAGCCTGAAAAGCTTAGCACTGTAACATACATAGCTTCTAACAAAGGAGCAGAAGAGAGCTTGAAGAAAACGCATTACAGAATAAATATCTACTCTCTTCCAATAACTACTGTTGCAAACACAAAGTAGCAGATCTTCAGCAAAATCACGTTAACACCAAATGGGTAACAAATCAAAATGGGTAGCCTTCTAAAAGAAGGCTACTAGTGGAAATCCTCAAAAATCCATCTTATAGGCACTTTAGTTTAAGGTTTTAATCACTGGCAAATTGGCATCAAAGAAGGTTTACACTGTTGACATCTGCTGATGATACAGAGTTGGGAACATTAACATGCAAAGGAAGATAAGAATATCACACAGGAAAACTTGGATAACCTTGAAATGGAATGACATTTCAAAGCATAAAGTACAAGAACATGTACCTACAGCAATAAAAATCTCACAACCCATATGTGTTATAGACTGGAAACTCATCAGTTGGAAAGACAACAAAGAAAGAGAAGGACCTGAGGGCATTATTTGATCATGGATGATTGTGGCCCATCAATGTGATGCTGTCATGAAAAAGACGTTTGTGATCCCAGAACACACTAAGGTGCTTCCTGGACAGACTGATTAAACAACATTAAGCAAGACACAGCTGAAATCTCTCCTGGAACACTTGGAGAGTCCTGGCCATCCTTATTTTAAAAGGATGCATAAATTTCACAGGAGGATTACTGGAGTGGAGGTAAGAAAGGAGTGTCTCATGTGAGAGGACCCTAGTGAAGTTCACTGTTTAAGCACACCAAAATGAAAGGAGAGAGACTGCTTTCACAAAAACATTGAAGAGGTGAGTGTGAGGGAGTGTGGGGGGGAACCTATTTAGGCAAAGGTGATGTGAACACCAGAACAAATAACTATAAGATGTCCATAAACATACATATGACAAAAATGAGCAGACATATTTTTACCAGCAAAAAATGAGACTGCCAGGAAGCCGCACAACCAGGGCAGGAAGGACAAAAAGCCTATCTAAATTTAGGATGGTCCTTTGCAAGTTTTTAGTTTTACATGATGTGGTTGCTTGCACTTGCCGAGACTAAGCCTGATGACCGAGGAATTTCTCCAGTCCAGGCCCCAGATGTAAATTAGCTTTCAAACCTGCTTCAAAGTAAGTCAAAATTAATGATTCAAATGTAGGAATGAAGTATTTAGAAATTCTCCTCTGGCCTAAAACAAAGGCAGTGGTTTCAAAGAAAGGAACTGTCAATACTGAAGACAACTAAGCACTCTTTTCGTGTTCTCACATACAAGATGCTCCCAGCTATTGAGATGTTTCAAGCACAAGTATACGATTTCATCTCTCAATCTGAAAAACAAGAATATCTCTTCTAAAAGCAAAATTATTTATTATTCTTAGCCCAACATATATTGTATGGGTAGATCTCAAAAATCTGAGGGTTACGTAGTCTTTCAAAGGTGCTGAGTTCCCTTTCATGTGCCAAGAAAGGGTCTCGCATTTATGGCTATGACTGATTCCACAAAAATTCAGCAGATACAATCTTGATGCTGAATAGCCCCAAGCCAGTCAAAAGGTACACTGACTAATAATGCTCTGCTTTTATATGACAGTCTAAAATACTAAAAGATACCTTCGACTGAAAGAACACCACCCACAGTAGGGATCCTCTGCAGATAAGCATTCTTGCTCAGTAGCAAATCTACCGCAATTGGCAACTGGTATTCTTCTCACCTGAAACCAAAGCATGCAACAACACATTGAATTAATACAGCCTCCACGAACAGGGAAGTTGAAGGTTACCATTAAAAATCTGACAGCAACCAAGCACAATCCCTCTGGGGAAGTCTCCATATGGATTCCCCTCTGCCAGAAGACCTTTGGATAGAAATATGCAGCCTATTTTGCACACGCTGTATTTTGCCATCAGATAATGAAACGCCTCTGACAATAACAATTTGGTTCTACTACTCAAAGGCCAGCATGGGCAGATTAATGCAAGAAAGACTCATCAGCATAGTGAATTATAGATAACAATAGAAAGGAGGTATATTTTACAAATCATGCTCTGCTTAGCAGAACACCATTTTCCTCTTCTCAGAACTGAGGTATTTAAATGATTGATGAAGGTGCATCCAAAAATGCATGCGCATAACAAAATGCATCTGTGTTTGCATCACCATGTCAGGTTACTGCATGTGCACACTAGAACAAACGCATGCAACTGCTTAGCATGCATGAAAATGCCATTTCAGTAAGTAAATGTAGATAATTGTGGCTATGTTGTATGTATCTATACTTGTACATTCAGCTTGAATATCCTAGCCAGCCATTTTCAGAAAAGGAAAGGAAAAAGAAAAAGAGAAAGCTGATTACAAATACTGAATACAGGTACAAATAATGTTATTAATAACAACTGAATTAATGATCATAGTAAGAAAAACTAATTCAAACCATCCTTTTACAAATTTGAAAGAATTAGAAGTTCTTATATTTTGTCAACAGAAACAAGGATACACTGCTTCCTGCAAAATTATATTTACTGTTTTTTCCATCCATATATTGTAAAATTCAATTTATCTGAAGATGTGTGAGATAATCAGTTCAGAAACCAGTCATAATCCTAGATTGCTATCAAGTTAAAAAAGACAGTGTAGAAACCTTATTTCAGCTCCAAGAGATGATCAGAGAAGTGCATTTATTCCTAAAAGCTGTTGTTCCTCTATAACAACTCGGTCTTTCACCAAAGCTAAAGAAAATGAAAGTCTTACTTTGAATATCTATGTATACCTTTGCCTGAGATTTTGATTTCTTCTATATTTGTGATAAATGTTTTATATCAGTAAGGGGTTCTCCTACCAACTTACCCCTGCTCTGTAACAGCAGGCTAAAACACTATGTTCACTGCCAGAAAAGTGATTTTATTGCAAGTGACGGTAATTAAGTGCTGTGTGAAATCCTGTTCAGCTGAGATGGACAGCAAGCCCTTAAGCTTTCAGTGCCATCTTTCCCACTGCTGGCGAGACAAAGGGATTTTCTGATTGCTGCTCAGTAGCCCTGCTGCAGGATGTGCTGCAACAACTGCACCGGCTCCCGGGAGCCGCTCACTGCTTGACGTGCAGCTCCGACACCTTCGCTCACGTGCGGCAGCTCTCAGCCCCTGCTGAACCCCTTGGCCTCACCATGCACACACGTTGCTCACTTCTCATTGTCCTTTTGTTTTGTTCTTTTGAAGACTATGCCTAACTGAAGACAATGGGAATTTTATCACTGATTACAGGTTTATCACTGATTTTATCAGAACTAAGGCATCAAAGCTATCTCTCAAATTAAGAGATTTCTCCACTTTAGAAACTCTTTAATTGACCGGCAAACCCTGACCTACCAACATCTGGATTGCTTTGTCTCCAAAGAGTGTACAAGTTTTTTTGCTATCTCTAAGCTTGACTCTGCATGATCTGCATTTTCCTGCCTCCAGAAAAAAGAGAAACAAACACTCTCTTGGCAGAATGGCATAAAATAAGCATGGGATTAAGGGTATTGCTGGATCACAGCAACACTAGGCAGCACCATGACAGTAGATCTTCCAAGCTCTGCAGGAGTGCAGCCCAAACTTAGACAACATAACCAGATATTAGACCTAAAGTTGGTAACTGCAGTTTGGATATCAAAGGTCTAACTCTGACACAAACCGATGCTTCACTCATAAAGTGGTAGAAAACCTTAAAGCAGTAGTTCATATGAATTTATTATGTTATTAAACATTGTACTTACCTTATTAGCAGAGGACAGATAGATGTAGTTATTATTCACTGGATCAAGTCGAAGTTTGGGGAAAATGGAAGTTTCTTCCTCAATTTCATATAAAACCTCTGGGCAATTAGATTTCATATCCTCATTAAGAATAGCCTAAAACATGTATAATTAAATTATTCCCAAGTTCTTTCATTGATCAGTCAACATCTTAAACGTCTAATTTCAGCTGCATCAAAGCTGAGATGAATTACCGTGCCATGATTCAATTCACCTACTGCACTGGTTCTCACACTGGAGAAGGATGAAGGAAAAGACCATCAGAACAGAATGTCAACAAAATCCATGCCAGACACATTTAGCACTGAATTTGGCACTAGTTTAGCACAAGAAACATGCCTTCAACCAAGCCTGTTACTCATTGATTCAGAAACTGAATGTGGAAGAGATGCCTATATCCCAAAATCACAAGCTTTTACTCCATTTCAATGGAGAAAAAAGTATTAGCCTCCAGAAAACAAACTAACATTCAGACACCCATAATGCAAAAAGGAACTTACACAAATTTCTCTGTGGCTTCTCTAAGTATACACCTGTGATGATACTTCTTTTTCTCACCTTGCTCAAATCTACTGTTTTTCACCACTCTTTGCACAGAATTCAAGGGAACCAGAGACCACAGAAATTTCATTTTGCAAGTCAATAAGCAAAACAACATTGGTTTTTCATGACTAAACAAGGGAGATGTGTGTTCACGGTCTCCACTGTGTTAAGGAGACACGGAAGACTTCAATTTCACTTTTCGTTATCAAAAGCAAAATGAAATCAAATGGACAAAAGCTTTTCAAGGTCTCTACTATACTCCTCTCCAAATGTCTGCTTAATAAAGACAGTCATTCTTTGCAGTGTAGACAGGAAATGCACATTCTTGCAAAACCCAGAAAAAATTAAAGCATAAAAGACATTTGACTGGATGGTTGAAATGTTTGATAATGAGATAAGATGACTTTCACTTTCAAGCAATGGATTTAAGTTAGCGTAGGTCAACAATTCAGAAGCTATGGCAAAATGAATCTTGACTTTTCTCTGTAACGGACAGCTATTCACATCACACAGGAAGGCTAACAAACAAACAAACAAACACGCTTCCAAAATCTAACAGTATTTAATACTTCTACTGAAAAATCAAAGCAAGGAGGGAAACAAGGCAAAATAACTGAGAACTCCACTGTCTGTAAATTAATACTGTGGGCAACAGCGTTTTAATGAAATGTTTACTTGAACTTTAGGCAGGGTACATAATTGCTTTTGAAAGTTATCTTGCTCTCCAAATGACCATACAGCGGTTATTTCACAAACAAAAAACAGAGATTCAGGGGATCGTATTTCATTATAATACACTGAATAAACCAGGAAACATTTACCCACTTGAGCACAGCAGCAGCTGGTGGAGAAGGGCAGAACTGCCACTCTCAGCTTACCTTCAGTAACTGTCCATCATCTGTTCCCAAAAAGAGAACTATACGATTCAAAACAACTGTGCCATAAACTGCCACTAATCCAGAGTGAATCAAGGTAGGTAATTTCTTGATTGATCGTGCCTCCTGAGAATCAGATATAAGAAAAAGGTATTAAAAGATAATTCATCTATACTCCATAACTTTAAGAAAAAGAAGAATGCTTGGAAAGATTCTCAGAGAACCCAACTTTAGACAATACTTTAAGTAACATTCCAATTCTGACACAGTTTCAGAGCAACACATTATTGGAAATTACACACAAAACTAGTTTTTTATATATGACAACTGGTCATATCTGTGACAAAGATTACATCTGCTGCAGTTAAATCACTGACTTCAGTGGGATACAGACTTGGCCTTGCAGCAGTAAGTTACTTTGCAATAGAATTTTTCTTTTTTGGGACATAACGTCCTGGAGTTATTCTGAATTTCCAGTTCTTCTCAATGAAGCCATGCTTTCCCATCACCTGAAGGCTACAGATACACTTAGCAACCACTTTCAAAGGCATGCAAATATTCTGGAGAAAGAAGACACTTCAAACAAACTGTGTCTGTGTGTATAAAAATGCAATCTTTCATCCTCCTTGACACTAGAGGAAGTAGAGACTTGTGTATTACATAAACATAAAAATGAGATAAAGCAATATAAAGTTCATGTCATGGAAAACATAAATGTAGCTGTGTGAACTTTAAAATCAACACGTTACCCTCAATTCTCCATCCCACCTGGAGGAAATGAAGTGGCAAACACATGTAAGCAGCCCATGAAAAGAAACATCAGGCAGGAAATCCCTGTATCTTGTGGAATGAAAAACGAAACCAAATAACTCTGCTTGTAGATGCTCAAATGCTGAAAGGAAATCTACATGTGTGAGAATAGGACCATTTACCAAGGGAACTCCCTAGAAGCCCGTGTGTCTCCTTAGTAAGCAGTAACTCAGTTCTAAAGTCCTCTGATTACTCTAAGTCAGTCTCCGTGGCAGACATTGCCAAAGGTGTGATCCCACCTGCTCTCCAAATGGGTCCAACCCCAGCCAAACTTCACCTCCCCTTCCCTGTATTAATATGTTTTCCAGTGAGCTTAGTTAAGGCAATGATGTGTCTAGAAAATGCTCTGTAAATCTGCCTACCTACCTACATCTTCACTTGAGTCAAGCTCCTCATCACATGAACTTGTGGCTACACATACACCAGTGCTGGCACAAAGGAGTGGCGGGCATGGAGAGGTAGGGGACAAGAGCTCAGGTAAGACCAGGTCCTTGGGAACAAGCCCTGTAGGTTAGCTCACAAAGTCCAGAATGTCAGCCTCAAGGACGGATTCCTAAACCTACAGGAACCCTCTGAGTGCAAGGGCCTATTTCACTTTAATGCACAAAACAAAGTGTGAGAATGGACCATCAAAATTGACATTTAGAAGAAAGGTGAAGGCATTTCTCAAAGTTATGAAGCAAATCCTTAACACAGTAACAGCTGAATTCAACTCTCTTGCATGTTCTGACGCTGGCTTAACCCCAGAAAGTCTTTCCACTAGAAATATCTTTTTTTCTGAACTGCAATCCTACATCAATTAAAATGTTCTTCAGTCATCTGAATTATTTTAATTAGCTTGAAAGAACAGCCACTCGGAGTAAAAGAAGACTTGATTAACTTTCATATTTAAAGTCACTATTTCTTTTTTCATGCAGCAGGAAGAAGACATAGGAACTGTCACGCACTGGCACAGAACTTCAGTAAAACTCACTTGGCCATGAGAATCCAGCACCCTAGAGGTCTGTGTTAGATAGGGAAGTGGGGCAGGGTGTGACTGAAAGCATTTTAAGGTGGAAAAAGTTAACACACTTTATTAATAGATCAGAAAGTAACAAAACTCCAGAACTAGTGTACTCAATGAGTCTTCACTCGGGTTAGGGAGCAAGGAAGTGGAGCTTCCATGCTTTCATTTCCACCAAAATTAGGAATAGTTTTTCTGCAGTGCAACATGCAATAGTGTAAGAGAGACAAACTACCCTAGGTTCCTCTGTACAACAAGATCACAGAAAAGAGGAATACTCACCCGGTTTCTGAAAAGCTTTGCTGCCAGATTTTATTTTGACCCACATACTAATAAAATAACCAGTGTCATATCAGTGCATCCTCCTCATCTGACTGAAGAACCAATACTGACAAGTGTGGAAGTCTCCTCCCCTCCCTCTGCTTGCTAGAGGGAGGGTCAACACGACATTGAGCTAATACGGATAAGAAGAGGGGGAATTCAGACAGTGGACAGTCACAACAAAAATTGCCTTCTCTCTTTTGCAACCTATTTCTCCAGTTTGCCCATTCCCTCCAGGGTGCAGCTGCTGCTTTCACCCTTCTGTCACCCCTTTTCCACATCCATTTATTTTTTTAACAAGGCCTTTTACCTCTTCCACTGTGACTAATGGGGTTACAGCACTGTAGGGCCTTCCCAAGCTGCTTCTTTCACAGCTAAATCCATTCTTAAAAATGCATTTACAGCCTAAACTTCCTTTATATTTAAAGAGTCATTCATCTCCAAGGTTCATCTGTTTGTCTACCCTGTAACATTTTCAGGTGCATACGAAACGAAGAAAAGCAAAAGAAAAGACAATGCCACTCTATAAGACCTGTCTTTTTTCAGTTCTTCAGTTCCATCCTCTGTTCTGTTCTGTAGTCACTCTACAGTCTGTCGTTGTTTGGTTATTGGCATGGAAGGTATTTATGCTTGTTATCTATTTGGCATTTCATTTTTAGATGTATCTCCACATGACTACAGCTGCAGCAACAATATTCACACTTCTACTTTCTGTCTTGATTTCCTCCTGATTATTTTACATTGCGTGCCTCAGAGGAAAGGGCAGCATTTTTAGCTCACGCAGCACTCATCATATTGCAGCTGTCCAAAAAGTAAAAATAAAGGGTTTGAGCATCAGAGTGAAAGAACAGATGCAGCTATACAAAAGGACACAGGATTTGTAAGTAGTGTATAGCAATAGTCAACACTGAAACAACAGAGAGATATTTTTGCTAGGGGGAAAGAACTTCTGGAACCTCATTCTTCTTAACTTCACCGTACTTTACCTCCATCAATTTTTACTATACCAGAGGTTAACAAATACTGGGTTATGCAGCAAGCCTTTATTAAGGCTAAGGAATGAGAAGATTAACTGTTCCAAAATTTTATTTCCAGGAAGTTTTTTGATTTGTGCATTGCCCAGCAGTGTTAGGTGGACAAGCCTGTCCAGGTGAGCAGACTGCAAAAAATCACAGATGACCAGAAAACTGGAGGGTCTCCAGAGAGACCCTGCAGAGGCAAATCCTGAGGCTCATGATGCAAGACAGGAAGAACAGTCAGAGGCTATGCTTGAGCAAAATGCTGATGGAGACTCCTGAGATAGGGAAGATAGAAACTTGTGACTTCTCACAGCAGCAGAAACAGGCCTTCTCTGCCCTCAGATCAAAGTTCACAGAAGTGGTAAAATGTCCTAATAACCAGTGAGGGAGAATAAGCTCCATTAAGGAAGGCTTTGAAACCAACTGAGCTTGAACAGCGTGCTAGCAGAGAGCAAAAGGAAGTGGTGGGTGACCGTGAGGGATGAAGGCACACACTTGATAAACAGTCATGCTGTTACAACAGGTTGGGGCTTTTTTTTGGGGACCCTACCCATTACACTGCAGAGAAACTGCCAGTAATTTTCCATTCCTTGCACCACTACCCATTGTTGCACATCCACGTGGACGCCAAAGACATGGCCTAGTGCAGATCAGGACTACAAAGCTCTGGGGGCAAAGTGAATAAGATGGGACCCCAGGCTTTGTTAACCTGTGAGGTCAGTCAAGAGTGATGCTCTTCTGGATCTGCTACTCAAAAACAAGGAAAAACTGACTGGAGATGTGATAATCTGAGCAGAGGGCTGGAGACCAGGCTTCAGTGTGTTCAGGGAAATGGTCAGTGGGATTCCCTGAGAGTCAGCTTTGAAGAGAAATAGAGCTCAAGTAAGCTAGCTGCTCTTTCAGGACAGTCTCCGTCAAGCACAAAACTCAGGAAAAGAAGCAGACATATCACGAGATGGCCTCTAGCTAAACAGGGAAGTCATGATTGAACCACACCGCAGAACAACAGCATAAAGGAGGAGGAAGCAGGACTAAGGAGGAAGTCCCTGGACACGCAGGAATGGTGTTAGGAAAACTGAAGATCACCTGGTTTTGAAACTGGCAAGGTATGGTATGGACATAGAAGAGCTTCCACTACTATATGAGCAATAAAAGAATAAACAATGAAAATGCACACCAGGTGCTGAATAGCTCAGGAGCTTTACTGACAGTGGATGCAGACGTGGCTCTGGACTTCACCAGCAACATCTTATGGTCCTTTGTACACACAGAGTTCAAGGAGGAGAGAAACTACCAGTACTGGAAGAGGATTAAGCCAGAGATCTCTTAAGAAATCTCAGCTTTTACAAGTTTTAGGGAAGACAGATGGGATCTGTAGGAAGATGCTGAGAGACTGTCTGATGAAGCTGAAAGGTTATTCTCTCCTACTTCAAAAGGTGTGGAGATCAGGTAAAATCTCCAACTGAATAAAGACAAATACTGCACCGATACTAAAAAACAACAAGATTTTCTCAGGGAGCTACACACTGGTTGGCCTCACTTTTTTCCTGGGAGAATCATGGAGAAAATCCTGTTTGAAACCATTTCTGGACACAAGAAGACGAACAAAGTGACTGTGAAAAGCCAGCATAAATTTACCAAAAATAAATCATGCCTGACCAGTCTGAAGTATTTATAAGACTTGTAGATGTGTGCCTAGGTACATGGTTTTGTGGCGGACTTGGCAGTGCTGGGTTAACAGTTTGATTTGATGATCTTACAGGTCTTTTCCAAAACTGGGCTGGTTCAGTCTACAGAAGTGACAATTTCAGAGGGACCAAAGAAAAAAAGCCAGGCTCTTGACCGAGGTGTATGTGAGGTAACAAGAGATAATGACACAAACCGAAACAGCGGAGGTTTCTAGTGAACACGAGATGAAAAAGCATCACTATGAGGGCAATCAAGCAGAACAGGTTGTCCAAAGAGGTTGTGCAGTCGCCATCCCCGGAGTGTGAGAGTTGACAAGCCTTCCGTGGCTTACTTCCCACGCTAAACAGGGATGAACTGAAAACTCATTGTAACCAGACAGAAATACTCACTTCAGAAACGTTAACTCTAGAAACTCATCAAACATCAGATGCAACACTAGCAGTCTGTAATACACAGGAGATTGACTTTACTACTAGAAAATTAATTACAGGATCAATTTTGATACAAAATTGTATTTGGAAGTCTGTAATTCTTTCCTTAAATAAAAACCCATTAATCACTCTGGCATGACTTACCACACAAATTCAAATGTTGTTCCTGCAAATTAAAGGCTGTAATTAAACTGATGTGACTTTGTTGACTTCAAAATCTCATTTCGGTAGAGCTTACACCAGCTAGGATTTGTCCTAGGATTCCAAACTATGTTTGATAAATCAAGTGACATATACCAACCTTCATATGTATCAACCATTGAAAAATGAAAAAGTTCAAAGAACAGGCTGTTACAAGTCTTCACTTGCATTAAATAATAGATGAAAATCCAACCAAGATAGCTTATCTTTTAGCAACTATCACAACTACTTATCCTTTTCACATCATAAAATAAACACCTTAATATAAACTACAGCAATTCTCTCTCTTACAGTTATATGCCTAACAATTTTTTTTTAGATTTTCTACCTGAAAAATTGTGAATCCTTGAATCTCCCTGAATCCTTTTCTTCTCATGCAACTTTTTAAATGGCAAAACCAATTTCCAGATTTGTCACTATCGTGGTTAGGTAACACTCTACATCTCTCTCCTATTGACGTTCTCCAATTTGAACACTTTTCCTACTCATCTACTTGGCTGTGACTCACAACATCCTGGCTTCTCTGTGAGAGACCTGAGATCTTTGCAGGTCCTGTTCTGCCACAGAACAACAGAAGAAAAGCCCTTCTTAAAGTTCACTAGCTCCCGCAGCCAGTTTGCGACAAATTCCAGCATTCCTCCTGTGTTTGTAAGTACTCAGTCAGGTTTCTGAAAAGAAATTGAGAATGAGATTTGGCAAATTCACATTTATTAACTAAGGAAATTGTGAAGAAGATGCACTAAGTATATGTAGGCTATGCTAGAGAGTCCAGTAACATGTACACCCTGATAGCGGATATAAGTAGATACATTCAAAACTAAGAGACACGTAGATCAAAGAAAAAAAAAAGCTGAATATAAAACTGCAAAATGCTTTCAGAGTAGTTTCATTTAAAACACCACTTGCCTCTCGCTAGATAGGGATCCCGTCTCTGGGAATTGAGTAGTGCACATGTCCTGAATAAACAAACCCAAGTAGGACAAACTTCTTTGTGCTCACTACTGCACAAAACAAAAACGGACTTACCTACTTCTCATATGGAGCAATTCCACAGAATTTGTGGCAGTCACATACTTTTTGATAAAGCTGCTAAGCAAAGACCTTAAAAATTACTAGTTTTCAATGACAGACTCTAATCCAGCATTAAAACTTAATGCAAATGTGAACTTTGGCCTAAGAGCAAAGCAAAGCTAAAGAGATTACACACCTACAGTGAGTTCCTACAGGATGCAGAGCAATTTGGTTCCAATCCAGTGACGAACCCAAGTACATGCTTTACTTTAAATGCATGGGCATGAAGATGATGGAAATACTTACTAACGCCTGATGCTAAATATGTCATTAAGTGCTTTACTGGGTTAGGGCCAGAAAGCTCAGTACCTTACAGGAATGAGTTCAGAGTACACCATGTAGCTACGGCATAACAGGGAATTCAGGGCCACAAATACCCTGGGCTAAGTCCCTCTTGCAGTGTCCTACTGAGAAACACAATGTGAGTGGGGAGGGGTAAGAGGATGTCTCGCCTAAAAGTAATCAGAATAGTAACAGAAATCTGAAGGATGACAAAAGCAGAAAGAAAACAAACTGCCACTACTCCCTAATGTACATGCTTACCACAAATTGTATTCCTGCAGTGAAAAAATCCCTGTATTTTCAATTCCTACATAAACTGACAGTCCACGTCTGGGATCCACGTACTTTATCACATCACACCTGAGCTCCTGCATTCAAGTGTACCCAGCAGAGAAGACTGAGACTCACAGCACCCTACAACACACGGTATCTGCAATGTAAAAGCCAGACTGACATTCAGCACGGTCCATTCCCCACAAGCACCACAGAGGTCTTGCACTTACAGCACTCATAATGCTGCAACACATGCCTTTGCTCAAGACCAACACTGTCCTTAAAAGACTGGACTTCAAAGCACATGTCAAGCAGCATTGCTTGCTGCCATTCCTACACATCGTAGTACAGGGTACTGCTGACAGCTCCATGCTACGAGGCACTCCTTTCTGGCCACAGCCACTGCTAGGACTGCACACACTGCTGCAAGCTGCACACTGATGGACGTGCCACACTCCATCTTCCTGTCAGCTCTGAAGCCCATGTGTTTCTGAGTCCAAGAACAGCATATTCCATGATTGCAGGGACTCCCATACTTTGGTGAGAGACGGTAGAAGGATCTGGTCTAAAACAACTCAGAAGCAGCAGCATATGGGCCTGTCATCTCCAAACACTCTGCAATAGCCTAGCCTAACCTTCTGTAGTATAAAAAAATATTAAAGCTGAACTACATGCAATTATTTCTATGTTTATACACCATAAGCACATATAATTAGCTTAAAAAGGAGAGCTAATTAGCCATGTAATGTTATAGGTCACATTACTTCACAGGACCCACATGTCCTGCTATCTCACAAAACATTAAAATACCATTTTCAGTGGTAAACTGTATTTCTTGTGCCAAAATATTACGATCAATAACATCATCATAATTTGGGGCATAAGGTTAAGTAAGCAACCCTTTTAAAGAGTGTTACAGTTGAGATTGTTCAGCATTGTATCCAAATGTAATCTAAATTTCCAAGAGGCATGAGCCTTTTGGGACATGAAAGTAACTCTGGAGTCACAGGAGTCTGATCTGAATCAGACCAATCCTGAAATGAGTGGATCATTGATTTTTCATATTCAGGCCCTGCGAGGCAATGTGGACAGGTAATTGCCCCGTCCACAGAAATATGTGCCTCACCTTACCTGCATTATGTTACTCTACGAGATCCATGAGGCTCTTCTGAAATACTCTTGCATGAGGTTTTGTAAAGTGTTCAGAAAGGATCTACTGCCCAGGGAGCTTTCTTCTTCTGTTTTGGTTAGCAGGCTCAGAAAGCACTTCGCTAAGAAACTTCACGAGTAATTAGGAGCAAACAATACAAACTAAAATTCCAACAAGCAAATAGGTATTTTGGGATCAGAATGAGACTTCAAATTCATTCAGGAAGTTTGCCTAGTGGGAGCACAGAAATCACGCAGTAAGCAGCAAGCTAGCACTGGAAATCAAAGGATTGGCTCTGGCTCCGTAGCGAGTTTCACTATTTACTTCAGCACAGTTGTCTCACCCACATATGGGGTTCTCATTCACAACCACGTCCTCTAACACTGGCAATAGTCTCACAGCTCAGTAGGGAGATGAGCAGACTGAATCACACGTGCCCTCTGGTAGTCTGTTTGGAAAAATCTCAGCACTGCACTCCACGATGAGTTAGATTTGGAAAGCCAAGGAGTGACAGTAAATCTACTGCACTTCTTTCAAGGAATTTCGAAGAAACTCCTATCATAACACATCAAGGATTCAGAAGTTTAGCTGCAAAGTCCCTAGATGGTGTAGGAACTGCAAAAGGCTTAGGGCTTGCTTTATGATGCCTTGCTTGATCCCCTATGGTTCTCCTTGATACTTTTCAGTGTTCCTTTTGCCACAGCTCTGGAAAGTCTTCTGAGTGTAACTTAAAAGCAGGGACAGGCCTTTCAAAAGCACCTTCTTCATCTGAATGACATTTTTACCTTCCTGAATATAATTTTTAGGTAATTTCTTTACTACTGAGGCCACAGCAAAGCCAGTAGCCTTGCCTATCCCACCGTCCATGTGCCCAGCTCACCCTGAAAAGGAGGAAGGAGCTGAAGAGAGAGTGTTACTGAAGTAGGTGACCAGGGGAACTCCATGAGATACCACTGTCTGTGAAAATGTAACCACTGCAACAACAAAGAGATATCACCTATTGTTGTCTGCTGCACACAAGGGCTTGGGGAGGCGGCTGTGAGAGCCCTCCCAAGAAAGGCCAGTTCTGAGAGGCTTGGGAAACACCTACCACTGAACAAGCAACCACAGATAACTAGTGAGTGATAGCGATAAGTGCACACAGCCCAGCGCACAGAGTCAATTTGACGGGCTTTTTTTCATTTCTGATGTAGCTGCAATGACATGAGATGTGAACGCACAGAATAAGGAAGGAGATGCTTTATCTAGGCTGTATGGAAAATAAAATGAAATATGACTAATTCTAGGCAGGAAAGGACACATCGAGGGAGAAGCCTAAGACTCAGGCCTGACCCAGGATGCCCTCAGGTGTTCCCTCAGATGTGTCTTTCCCAGCAGGCAGGTGGGAAGTATACCAAGATCTGGTAAGGGATCAGCTTTTTAGAAACAGAAAGAGCTGGAGAAATCACTAGAGCAAACAGAGCCATGGCTGATGTGCAAAACCTGGTGTGGCTCTGAAGTTTCCTGCAAACTTCACGTGCCTCCAGATCACGGACACCCCATGAGTCATGCACAGAGACACCAGCCACAACAATAACAGTGTCAACAAGAGCGTGCAAGATGAAAGCTTAGCAAAACGATGCCCAGACTTACACAGCTCTTCCCGTTTATATTGAAGTGCGTGGATGCACAGGCTTGCTCCTTCATCTCCTCCATCCCAAAGATGCAGACGGCGGTGGTGTTCCACGCCTTGGCGTTGTGGCTGTGGCGGAAGACACCCACCCACAAGCCCCGCTCGCCCTGGTGGACAAGGCTGGAGGAAATAATGAGGCTCCTGCACCCGCAGTCCAGATAGACGTGCCCTTGCAAAGTAAGGCCACCCTCTGAAGGGCGCAGCTGGCGCAGGACAGCCATGCTGGGTGGCTCCGTGTTATTGCGCAACCTAGCCTTCAACGTGTAGTAGGGAAAGAAAAGGTGATCCCCCCACTGGAGTGCGTCAACAAAGTGCAAAGGCTCCTCCCTGCGCTTGATGATGCCCAGCTCCTCCTTGGACTTCAGGTTGACCATGCTGCGCACCGTGATGACGGTCTCCTTGTCCGACTTCGAGGGCTCGCAGTGCAGGTGGTTCGTGTCGGCGCTGGTTGAGTAGGTGGCCGCCACGGCCAGGTACCAAGCGCCGGCCTGCTGGAAGACGACGCCGGCGGTGGAGCCGTCGGGCAGGCAACTGACCACCTCGCTTTGGTTCAAGCGCTGCCGGTAGGACGGCTGCTCCCACACCTGGCAGGCGCCGCCATCCTGGGTCCAGCCGGTCAGCAGGATGCCCACCCCGCCGGCCTCCTCGTAGTACAGCAGCAGGTTGCTGCGCATGCCGG